>JAGPOW010003642.1:96951674-96962090 GCA_030014935.1 Caiman crocodilus | reverse complement strand
GACTGGAAAAGGGCCAATGTGGTCCCCATTTTCAAGAAGGGGAGGAAGGAGGATCCGGGCAACTATAGGCCAGTCAGTCTCACCTCCATCCTTGGCAAAGTCTTCGAAAAAAATATCAAGGCTCAGATTTGCGAGAGCCCAGCAGGACAAATTATGCTGAGGGGAAACAAGCACAGGTTCGTAGCAGGTAGATCATGCCTGACTACTCTAGTCTCTTTTTATGACCAGGTTACAAAACACCTGGACACAGGAGTAGGGGTTGATGTCGTATACTTAGACTTCAGGAAGGCCTTTGATATGGTATCCCACACCATACTGGTAAACAAGTTAAGAGGTTGTGACTTGGATGACTACACAGTCTGGTGGGTGGCGAATTGGCTAGAGAGTCACACCCAGCGAGTTGTAGTGGATGGGTCGGTATTGACCTGGAAGGGTGTGGGCAATGGGGTCCCGCAGGGCTCGGTCCTTGGACCGATATTCTTTAATATCTTCATCAGTGACTTGGACAAGGGAGTGAAGTGTACTCTGTCCAAGTTTGCAGATAACACAAAACTGTGGGGAGAAGTGGAAATGCTGCGGGGCAGGGAACAGCTGCAAGCAGACCTGGACAGGTTGGACATATGGGCGGAAAACAACAGAATGCAATTCAACAAGGAGAAATGCAAAGTGTTGCACTCAGGAAGGAAAAATGTCCAGCATACCTACTGCCTAGGGAATGACCTGCTTGGTGGCACGGAAGTGGAAAGGGATCTTGGAGTCTGAGTGGACTCCAAGAAAAACATGAGTTGGCAGTGTGACGAAGCCATCAGAAAAGCTAATGACACTTTATCGTGCATCAGCAGATGCATGATGAATAGATCCAAGGAGGTGATGCTTCCCCTCTATCAGGTGCTGGTCAGACCACAGTTGGAATACTGCATGCAGTTTTGGATGCCACACTTCAAGAGGAATGTGGATAACCTAGAGAGGGTCCAGAGAAGGGCCCCTTGTATGGTTAAGGGCTTGCAGGCCATGCCCTATGAAGAGAGACTAGGGCACCTGGACCTCTTCAGCCTCCGCAAGAGAAGGTTGAGAGGAGACCTTGTGACTGCCTATAAGTTCATCATGGGGGCACAGAAGGGAATTGGTGAGTATTTATTCACCAAGGCGCCCCAGGGAGTTACAAGAAATAATGGCCACAACCCAGCAGAGAGCAGATTTAGACTAGACACTACGAAGAACTTCTTCACCGTTAGAGTGGCCAAGGTCTGGAATGGACTCCTAAGGGAGGTGGTGCTCTCCCCTACCCTGGGGGTTTTCAAAAGGAGATTGGATAGGCATCTGGCTGGGGTCATCTGAACCCAGCACTCTTTCCTGTCTATGCAAGGGGTCGGACTCGATGATTTATTGAGGTCCCTTCCGACCCTAGCATCTATGAATCTATAATCAGCTCTCACCCATCCTGCCGAAAGCACATCTTTAGCTCATGGGAGTTAGGCACTTGCTTTCTGAGCCTCAGCCTTAGAAGCATAGAGAATCATGGAGAGGTAGGGCTGGAAGGGACCTCCCTACTCACCAGGCCACTAGGCCAGTGTTTCTCAACCTTTTCCAGCCCAAGGCATACTTACATTAATAAAAATTTTCTGCAGCACACCTGTTAAGGCATTCCCTATCCTTATACCTATTGTAGCTCATTGACATGGCAAAATTCAGTGGCATACCTGTTCATTTCTGATGGCACACTTTTGTGCCATGGCACACTGGTTGGGAAACACTGCTCTAGGCCAGGTACAGACATTACACTTTTACTGGTGGAAGTGATAAGGAACTGATCCATACCCATAACATAAGTTCAGCACAAATAGACTGGTTTAAAAATGGCAGAACTTAGTCTAAGATTTGTGCCCCACTTCCTAAAAGGTGAATGTGTGTTCTGTTTGCTACTGATTTAAGCTACGCTACTTACAGAAAACTGCATAACTTACATTGATTTTGCCTCAGGCATTTTGAATGTCTGTACCTAGCCCCAATTGTAAGTCATGGCTGTGAAGATGAGGGACAGTGATAAAAATGTCTATATTTAAGGGCTAGGAATAGAAATTATACATAAAACAGTATGAGTGATTGGAAACCAGTTCAAACCTGCTAAACAACAGAAGTTCACTGCATATAAACCACTTTCAAAATGGCTGATACTAGTTTAAGATAAGCCTGTATGGATGGAGTATCAGACTTAACTGATTTAGGTTAAATTGGTTTATTGAACTTCTTTCCCAGTTCCCCTTCAGATTCAAGTTAACTCAAATTCTCCAGCATCTCAGGATGCTTTGTACCTTCCTTGCAAACCCCAACTCACAGGGTGGGTGGGCTAGCAAAGCTGTCTGCTCCAGCTGAGCAGGGAGGTATGCTTTAGTGCCTCCCTGGCTTCTGGCCTGGGTCATTGCAGGCATATGGCTGCATTTCTGAAATCAAAAGTGAATGTCTGTTCACTTGCTTATCGGTTCAATCTATATAGCTTAGACTAACCTGCAAAGATTGAATCAATTCAGCTTTGGCTTTTTGATTGCCTGAACTTAGCCACATTGTGACTGCTACAAACTCCAATTTAGTACTAAGGTAATCAATATTTGTGTAGCTCACAGCATAAAATGTAGTAAGGCCCTAAAAGGCTGTGCTTCCCCTTTTTTGTCATGGGTTTTGGATTGGATCAATCAAGGCTAACTCAAATGAAGTGTCTGTTTATAGCCAGAGAATAACAGCTGTACAACCGGGCCCAGAGCCAGGCAAATGTCACAACTGAGTTTGGATTAGTGTCTCATTACTACTATTCAAAGCTTACCTAGGGTCTTTGGAAAGTTTTATACAAATGAATTTCCATAGTTAATAGTCACCAACCTGTGAATTGTTTGATCCTTGTGTGAAGGGCCTTTATGAAGGGACTATTTTCTGTCAAAACCATTGCTTTCTGCATCCTTTCTTTGTTGTTACACAGATATCCATACAGTATATTATAGTTCAGGAAGCAAACTGGCCAGAAGCATTTGACATATTCTTGCTCTTTTTAAACATCTCTGCCTCATGAGCTGGGTTTTGGTGCATGTGATAGATAATGGTCATATTCCTCTCACTTGCTGTTACCATACTCATGTTTCCTACAGTCTATTAGTACCTATACATGCGCTGTAATGTGTTCTGATGAGATTAATTGAGCCTGCTGAAATGTTCTTATTAGAACACACCAGCATGCTGACTATCTCATGAATCCCATGTTCCACATTTCAAAATGGCAGCAGAATGAGCTTTAGTTAAAGCACTCCTACAGCCACTTTTAAATGTGGGATCCTGAATACATGAAACATTGTGGTGTTTTAATTAGAGTGGCTCCCAAGAGCTGGTCTAATAAAAATGTGCCTGCCTTCCTCCCCAGAGCAAAGCACCCTCTGATTCCTTCAGTTCCACATTTTCATCCTAAGAATGATCATGAAAAAGATCATTGATCCCTTATAAATTTCATATATTACATGTTACTGCCTTTGGCAGGCTCTCTCTTAACTCACTGTCAGACACCTTGAAGTTTAATGGTATGCCAACAAAAATAATATCAACTAGGCTTTATATCAAGGTTCAGCTTGTATGAGTTATGTAAAACCAAGTCTGAATGAAGGGTTCTGTTACAACACTGGAATTAAAAAAAAAAAATTCATTTTCTCAGTTCTCTTCAGCATGGCCATTGATTTCATTAGGACCAAAATGCAACATGCATCACAAATCAACAACAGTACAGTATACTACATACATGTTTCCAAATAAACACATGCCTTGTTTTTGGAACCCAAAATGTAGAAGAGAAGATTTTTGAGTCATTGCTGATAATGTGACATAGTGTAAGTCCTCCTGGGAACATAGAGTGTGGAGGAAGTGTGAGATCCCAGGAGGCCGTCTGGGTGAGGCATCAGGAACATATCGGGTATGCCACACTAGGAAGTTCATGCTGCCTCACCCAGGTTGTCTCTTGGGATGCTGCCACACTTCCTGGACACTCTGTGTTCCCTGATGATTTTATTCTCTTGGTGCATCTACATGTGCTGCTATGTTGCTGCAGCAATGCATTATGACAATGTAGCATCCACAGGCAGAAACCATGACGCCACCGCTACACTGCCATAGCAACACATTCCCTCAGTATATAGCATGTTGCTAAGGTTAAGGTTGCAGCTAAAAATAACTGTGCACTGCCAGAATGACACAATATGGGTTGTTACTGCTGCTAGACTTAATGCCGGTGTAGTAACAACAGTGTCATAGGGTCATGTGTAGATGCACCCTCTGCCATGCAAAGTTAGGTCCCAGACCCTTGCAAGGGCAGTAGCAAAATTGTTATTTCTTTGCTGTAGACAGATCTTTATAGAAGTTCCTATAATAAAATGTTTCCTTACCACAAGCCTCATTAAGATACTACCAGCAGTTCACTTGCTGCGTCAGGCACAAGCTGCCACGCTCAGGCAATAGCTATAACTGTGAGAAGCTAACATAGGAGAAGGTTAATACCTCTTACACTTGCTAAGCCAGACACAAATTGCAGCCATCTTGGCATGCACAGTGTCTCCATGCTTGCTTCTTTTCCAGAGAAGGAAAATCAGTTTCCCCACTTAAGACACTCACACTATTTTTTGGGGGAGAAAAATGCATGTAGTATGTGAGTAAATACGGTACCTAGATTTTGCTGGCAACTTTGCTTTTCCAAGTGAAAGCCCAACCAGTATGCAAGTGAAGACTGTTCAGGTTTGCCACAAAATTATCATCATTAGTTATGAAAAAATACATCTAGTGGGAACACCAGCAACTCACAACTCAAGTATTTCTTTAGAAGGCCAAGGAATAAAAGAGTTGAGTCAATTCACATGAATTACCAAGAAGAAATGATGGGAAGAACTTATGAAGTAGCAGCTACAGTCACCTACTTAAATTTGGACATTGAAAATCTACAGCTTAAGGACCAAACTATGGATCCAACAAAGACAAAAACTGACATTTAAATGCCTTTGAAAGCAAAAAGCTTAGGGAAATAATAGGTATGATGTGGAATGAATTTATAACAAGAGCAGAGATTCATTAGAGAGTTCAACAACCCCTTGTCTGAAATGAATTCTGACAAGAAGATAACAGTTTTGGGGGCACATGTTAACAATTAAAAATTCAGTTGCTAACATGGTGGGCATGCTATGTGGTAGATGGAAGAGGGGCTACCAAAGAAATCTCCCATCAAACATTATTCATAGAAGGAAACCTCGTGGTTCTGAACAATATGAAGGACATGCAAGAAGCAGCCTTGGGTACAGAGATGGGGGAACTCTCTTTCTATTTGAAGTGACATCTTATGGTGTGGGAAAGATTCAAATTTATTTATAAGGATGTAATGCAGCATAAGTCTTTCTGTCTATCTAATCTACATTTGTCCTGACTTGAAAGATCTATAACAATTTATAGGCTGTCCTTGTGCGTTATGTAAATGTTTGCATCTTAGGATATAGACAGATGTTACAATTGTATTGAGAGCAAAGGATACTGATATGTGCTTGATGCCTGCCTACTTCATTTAATATCGAAGTTAGGGTAGTTTAGCTCCTATTGCTACAGCTCCTATTGCTACAAGAGCATGCAGCTTTGACAGTTAGAGCTTATGTGTGCTCCCAAGTACCATCCCCTCTTTCCCTTTTAAAGCAGTTAAAACATATCCATACCAGGAAAACTGCAGCAGGTGTTTAGTCAATAACCACCAAACCAAGTTCATGTCAAGTCCAAGGGCTAGTTAAATAACACAGAGCTGGGGGAAAGGAGGAAGTAAATAAGGAGTATCAACATTTTACAAATGTGGATACAGGAGTTCAGTGATGTCCAAACCTTCTCAAACCTTAGCAAGCAGCTTAGAGACAGAAAAATTATTTGAACTAGAAACGAATCTTAAGTTTTGGAGTTTCTGCTTTGCAGGAAATACAGGTAAGCCCCACTTAACACTGTTTCACTTAGCACTATTTCACTGTAGCGTTCATTTAAAATTGATATCTGATTTCATTTAGCACTCAGCAAGTTTTATGATAACACTCATGGTCACCATCTTGGGTCATCAAATACTTTTGGTTTTGCTTAATGCTTGTTTTGCTTAACGCTTGGTTTTTCAGGAACCAATTAAGAGCGCTAAGTGGGGGTTGCCTGTATTGAGATTTAAAAATTTTGTTTCACTCAGGTTTACAAAGACACTGATAATGTTAAAAAAAAAACTGCTGTGAAACTGAAATTCTGGGGGGAAAAAAAATCAGTTGAAAATAATAATACACAGTGTTCTCAAAACAAAGAGCTCTCTGGAACTCTGTCAGCAAAGCAATAAAATTGACATGGTTCCTGTCAATTTACTCCTACCCACCACTAAATGGCATGAATCTGTCAGTGGAAAAGACTGGTGAAACCAATATTTTGTTTCTGACAGTTTAGCATTTCCCAATAACATATCTTTTGGTAAATTCTTGACAAGCTCTAATGAGAACTTGGACTGGTTAAAAAGTTTTCCACCCATACTGTTCTGGCTGAAAATTGATGCTACAACTAAGTGTGTGTGTGTGTGTGTGTGCGCGCGCGCGCGCATGTGCACACACGCATGTGTGCGTGTGTGAAGTATGGCCCCAGCTCTGGAATGAGATGCACAGGCAGAAGCCTGTTGCGCTCCCATGAGCCGCGGGATTCCTGGGGACTCCCAACAGGACTGGCTCTAAGGTCACACCCAGAGAGTGGTAGTTGATGGAACGAAATCAACATTGCACTCCGTGACCAGTGCTGTCCCCCAAGGCTCCATTCTCTGGACTCTGGTGTCAGAAGCAGACTGGCCAAGTTCACTGATGACACCAAACTTTAGGGAAGAATATCCACACTTGAGGATATACTGGCGCAGGCTCAGGGGTGACTTGGTGGCAGCCTATAAATACATAAGGGGTGTGCATGTGGATCTGGGGGAGCACCTGTTCACCAGAGCACCCCAAGGGAAGAGAAGGTCCAATGGTCACAAACTCCTGCAAGACCATTTTAGGCTGGACACAAAGAAAAACTGCTTTACTTTTTGAACCCCCAAGGCCTGAGGTAGACTCCCCCCCAGAGGTGGTGAAAGCACCTAGTCTGGTCACTTTTAAGAAACATTTGAATACTTATCTTGCTGGGATACTTTGACCCCAGCTGGCTGAAGCAGGATTAAAGTTGGAGCTGTTTTGCAGCACTTGTATCACTACTGAATCATACAGCTATAATGTTATACATCGTAACAGATTATATCAGTATCCTGTAATATGAATGCAATTGTTAAGTCTCTCTATAGCCTACGTGAACAGTGAATAATTCTCTGAACACCTCTTCTCCTATTTACATATCAGAGAAATTACAGCAGGCATCAAAGGAACTCTTAGCTTAAGCCAAGGAAACTGGTAAATGATACAGAGAGAGAGAGGGCACATTATGACAGATGAACTAATCCTAAATCATGTCTCAGTTTTTCTGTGAGAATCCTAAACATTTGAAGCCAGATGATCCTTTCTGCCTGAGGTCACACACATAGGGGAGAATAAGGAACCAGCCAGTGGTTATCCCCTTGTTGATAACTGTCCAAGCTTGTGCACTCAATTTCATGGAGTATGTGATTACTGGAAACCACACATGCAGACTGTAGCATCTTGGTGGACTTTGCTTCAGGATTAACCCTGTTTTTCTAATCCAGATTTACCTGCCTATTGAATATGAGCATGCAGGTTTTGTCAGTGTTGTATCCCATCCATGTCTGTGTGAAGGGAACTCTCTCTCCTACATACACTCTCAAGACAGCAGAGGGGGTGGGGAACCATTGAAGTTGCACCTTCATATCAATTCAAGAAGACAATAATGTGGACACACCAGCAAATAGAGACTGCTATTAACAACTTTTTAAGCAGTGAAGTGAAATACCTGTCATTTAGCGAGACTGATCCTATGACTAGAAATTATGAGAGATTCCAATCCTGAGTCAGACATCAAGTTAAAGTAAAAGCTCAAGTGCAGGTGAAATTTCTCCACCTGCAAAATTAAAACTCAGTATAATCTGGTACCTGGGCTTGATCTTACTCCACTAGACCTTTTGGAGAAAAAGCTCCTGTAAAAGAATTTGGAACATGTTTGGAAGATATTCATGGAGTAGTAATGTAATTTTACTACATAGTTAAGGGGAATCCAACTCTAGCCAAGACATTATCATATTAAGGGATTTTTTTTCCTTTTTTCGAATCAAGAATTACAATGCTCCACTTAACATAAAAGCTCAAGTTTCAGCCTGAGCCTAGTAGCCCACAGAATACCACAACTAAGGACACAGGAGTATCTGTAGCCAAGAGTACCCAAAACAGTGATGTCCAGCATCATGTTCAGATACTTGTGACTCTTTACCCTGATAAACCGGGAAACCTTTATAGTTTTGGGGTGTCTATAGATGTACTCATTCATGTTCTAATTAGAACAAATCAGATTAATAGATTAATAGATGTTAGGGTCAGAAGGAACATCAATAGATCATAGAGTCCGACCCCCTGCATAGGCAGGAAAGAGTGCTGGGTCTAGATGACCCCAGCTAGATGCTTATCCAATCTCCTCTTGAAGACCCCCAGGGTAGGGGAGAGCACCACCTCCCTTGGGAGCCTGTTCCTGACCTTGGTCACTCTGAAGAAGTTCTTCCTAATGTCCAATCTAAATCTGCTCTCTGCTAGGTTGTGGCCATTATTTCTTGTAACCCCCGGGGGTGCCTTGGTGAATAAAACCTCACCAATTCCCTTCTGTGTCCCTGTGATGAACTTATAGGCAGCCACAAGGTTGCCTCTCAACCTTCTCTTGCGGAGGCTGAAAAGATCTGGTTTCTCCAGTGTCTCCTCATAGGGCTTGGTCTGCAGGCCCTTAACCATGACAGTGGCCCTTCTCTGGACCCTCTCCAGGTTATCTGCATCCCTCTTGAAGTGCGGTGCCCAGAATTGCAAGCAGTACTCCAACTGTGGTCTGACCAGCACCTGATAGAGGGGAAGTATCACCTCCTTGGATCTATTCATCATGCATCTGCTGATGCACAAAAAAGTGCCGTTGGCTTTTCTGATGGCTTCGTCACACTGCCAACTCATGTTCATCTTGGAGTCCTAGTGGACTCCTAGATGCCTTTCTACTTCCATGCCACCCAGCAGGTCATTGCCTAGGCAGTAGGTATGCTGGACATTTTTCCTCCCTAGGTGCAGCACTTTGTATTTCTCCTTGTTGAATTGCATTCTGTTGTTTTCTGCCCTCTTGTCCGACCTGTCCAGGTCTGCTTGCAGCTGTTCTCTGCCCTCTGGCATGTCCACTTCTCCCCGTAGCTTTGTGTTATCTGCAAACTTGGACAGAATACATTTCACTCCCTGGTCCACGTCATTGATGAAGACATTAAAGAGTATTGGTCCAAGGACTGAGCCCTGCGGGACCCCACGGCCCACACCCTTCCAGGTCGAAACCAACCCATCCACCACGACTCTCTGGGTGTGACCCTCTAGCCAATTCACCACCCACCGGACTGTGTAGTCATCCAAGTCAGAACCTCTTAACTTGTTCACCAGTATGGGGTGGGATACTGTATTGAAGGTCTTCCTGAAGTCTAAGTATACGACATCAACCCCTACTCCTGTGTCCAGGCATTTTGTAACCTGGTCATAAAAAGAGATTAGATTAGTCAGGCAAGATCTGTCTGCTACGAACCCATTCTGGTTTCCCCTCAGCATAATTTGTCCTGCTGGGCTCTTGCAAATGTGAGTCTTGATAATTTTTTCAAAGATTTTGCCAAGGATGGAGGTGAGACTGACTGGCCTATAGTCGCCCAGGTCCTCCTTCCTCCCCTTCTTGAAGATGGGAACCACATTGGCCCTTTTCCAGTCCTCCAGGACTTTGCACATATGCCACGAGCATTCAAATATTCCCACCAGTGGCTCTGCAATGATGTTGGCCAGTGCCTTTAGCACCCTTGGATAGAGCTCATCTGGGCCTGCTGACTTAAAGGCATCTAGTTCTTAGTGACTCTGCATCATCTCAGGGTCTGAGACGGTAGTCTGGTGCCTTGCTGCTGCCTCTCTACAACCCCAGTGAGAGACTTGTTGTGCCCCTCACTTAGGAACACTGAGGCAAAGAACTTGTTGAGGAGTTCAGTCTTGTCAGCCCTGTCTGTCACCAATTGCTTCTGCCCATTTAGCAGGGGTCCTATTCCTCCCTGGGCCTTCCTTTTACTTCCTATATATCTAAAAAACAATTTCTTGTTGTCCTTTCCTTGGGATGCCATCCTCAGCTCCATGGTAGCTTTGGCCCATCTAACTGCCTCCCTACAAGTGCGAGCAGAGGAGGTATACTCCTCTTTGGTGATCTCTC
>JAGPOW010003642.1:96913534-96936236 GCA_030014935.1 Caiman crocodilus | reverse complement strand
GTGTGTGTAAGCTATAGTAAATTTGCCTTTATTCCACTCCCTACTTGCCTCCTTGATCCAAATGAATATACTCACAGTGCCCAGCTGGCCTGTGACACAAGTTACAGAAGATGCTACATTTTGAAACATCTTCATCTGATACCTCATGCAATTGGGGGGTCAGATTTTCACCTGATCGGCCATTTTTTAAGCTGGCTGCAACCATGCACTTGTGTTTGGTTACAGTTATAAACTACATTCTGTGCCAAGATCAGGCAAAAATTGTCACTTTGTTTGCGTCCATAATAGGCAAGCAGGTTGTTATCTGCTCCTCTGCTCCTCTGAGGTTAGGTTCTGTAGTAATGTCTACTGCAAGCAGGTTCTCTGGAAAAGCTTTCTCCCTGTCTGCTCTGGATACCAGTGTAGGCTACACTGGCTTACAACACTTACATATATTACACCATTAAAAATGTGTTGAACATACAGGCTTTTAGTTAGAGAAAATAAACAACTTGGAAAGATAACAAAAAAAAAAAGAATTATTGTCTTGCATTAGCTTCTGCTGAGTTTTGAAATAGACATATCCTGGCAGGACCATGCTTGCTACACTGCTGAGTGTTCTAGGTTCATTTTAACATTCCATTGAGCCCAGTGGATACTTCCTGACTGGTGACAATACTGATGAGTACTTGCAAAACATTATTCAATCATTACTGATGCTCTGCTCCCTACTGCCCTTGGAAAAACCATGCTGGTGGTAACTTCTGCAAGACAGTAAGATGTTGCTTCTGTCTTGCTAGTGAAATACTTATTTCTGCATTTTCTTAAAATAAGTATGTTAAGCAGTGCCTTATTCCCTGTAAAACATATAACAGTTCATTACTTTTTTCCCAAATTTTAGTAGTAATTTGCAATACTCTGCTATTATGTCCATTATAGCCTTTAATTATGTGTTTGTAACTAAGAGAATATTAAAAAGAATGAATGAGTGTACCACACAGGCATACACAAATATAATATACACGATATCTATCTATCTATCTATCTATCTATCTATCTTCTTATATAATAAAGGGCTTAGTCCATCCATTTGTCTGTCCATAATGCTCTTGGAGCACTCTGATTAGTTAGTGAAACAACCAATCAGAGAACGGAGCATTGCCATGACACTGGGGACAAAGAGGTGCTTTGCTGCCTCTGGGGAGCAGGGCTGAGGGGAGGGGTGAGGCCAGTGGCACTGGAGGTGGCAGCCATGTGGGGTGCTGGTGGAGTGGGATAGAGGGGACAGTGTGGCAAGCTTCCCCCAACCCTAGTTCTGGGAGGTGGCAGCAGCGTGGGGTGGTGGGTGCCAGTGCTCTGTCCCTGCTACTGCCCTCCTCCTCTGTCATTGTTGACAGGCAATTCGCTAGTGTTGTATACACTATATACATATATCTACACCATATGCATATACACACACACACACACACACACGTGTGTGTGTATACCATTTAAAACAATTGCTTCTTGTTAATAAGAACCGGGTCCGAAGACAATTTATAATAGACTCTTTCCACACTTCTGCATGTGGTCTGTTCTTTTAAACATATCTGACTACAAACTATTATTTTACTATCTTGGCTTTTCTATTTTAGATATGGAAAGTTGGCGATAAATGATATATTGAGAAGATAAATCATGCTTCCACTTGGCATTTTCCTAAAAATCTAGGTTTTGGGAACCTGTGCTTATATTTGACCTCATGCGTCACAATGCACCACACAAAATTAAAAGTGAAAATTGATCTTCATAAATTACAGGGACACACCAGTTTCTTACTGGATTCAAATGAGACAATTTAAGGAATAGGGTACTATTCAAGAAGAATGATGGAGCAAAATGAGAACCAAGGAATTTTAAAAGTTTTAAAAAATTAAATTTTTTTTTAATACAAACTGCTTGAAAAAGAGCAATGAACTACCTTAGTCAGAAATAAAAAGTCACACTAAAATGCCACCCATTGAATGTATTCACATTTTAAAAGAACAGAGCAAAAATGTTAATTTAAAATCTGTATTCTTATTTATATATGTCAACAAATAGGAATAGGAAAACTGAATACAAATTATGAACATAAGTGATGCAATCTTAAGTAATTTGAGCTTTGTACTCATAGTTTATTATTGCTCTCCCAGAATCCCCTAATGCACTTACAGTCTTGTAATTCATATTATGTACCTATCATTTAAGTCTGCCTGTAATTCATGCTGTCGTCTATTGTTGCTTATTATGTCACTATCATACCATGGGGATTTGATCAGTGGCTCTGCTTCCTTAACTCAATTAAGTAGACTTGACAAACTGTGCAATACTTTAACTTTCACAGACTTATTTTTAACTGTGACAAGATGACAGATCATTGTCTCCTGCCTGCTAACTTAGATTGGATGATACTGGTTGACAGAGGAGAGTATCATTGGTTGAAATGTGTGTATAACTGTAACTGAGAATACATCATGCTATTAAGCTCCAACAATTGCTTTACTGCTGTTATAAATGTCAACTCCAACCTACGTTAACATTTTTTTCACAGTAGGGCTCTTACTCACACTTCCTTGGACATCAAGACCTGACTCTAGCATCCTTAGGATTTTGAAATACAGAAAAAAAGCAGTCTGAGTTCCCTTTAGATTAATCTTACTAGCTTGCTATACCGATATATGGAAGTTTTGCAGTGGATGGACTCAGTCTCACAGCCTGTTCTTTTAAGAGCCGTTTGATTTATTCACACTTGTAATGACTACATCTGCAGCCTTACATTGCTTGAATAGAGGTCATATGCGGCAGTTTCTTTTATTATGCAGTAGTTATAAATACCTGTTTTTGAGAAATGACTGTGTCTTCCTGTTTCTCCCTGCATTTTGGATTTTAATTCCAAGTCAGTTCTCTGGACTTGCACACACATACACATTTGTGTTTTTACAGTTCCTGAACAATGATACAAGAGAGTTAGGCCATGTCTTCTTTAATTAAGATGGCTAGTGAGGCCTTAAGAAACTGTATATATTCATGAAACAGAGAAAGGTCCTGTCTAGCATTAGGTGGCTGTGTTTAAGAGCACCATCCTCCAACACATCATGATGCCTGTGATGCTTCATGGATACAGGTACACTGCTTCTGGTCAGAGAGGTAGTATGTGCAGAGCAGCACAGTGTTTGATGGAGCTAGTCTTGGATGTGGTAAGTCTGCATTCTAGACATGACCAAAGAGGAAATCAACCCTGTATATTATGGCACAGTCATCAGATGCTGAAACTTGCAAATGGCAGCCATGGGACATACAGCTGTACAACACAGTCGTTATCAGAACAGACCCAGGGGTCAGTCCTGGGTTTGTTCAATATTTTCATCAATGACCTGGAAGATGGGAAAAAGTGTACCCTCAGCAAGTTTTCAGATCACACCATGCTGGGGGGAGTAGTAGATATGCTGAAGGGTAGGGCTAAGATTCAGAGAGACCTTGACAAAGTGGAGGACTGGACCAAAAGAAATTTCACGAGGTTCAATAAGGACAAGTGCAAAGTCCTGCACTTAGGACAGAACAAACCCATGCACTGGTACAGGCTGAAGACCGATTGGCTGGGCAGCAGCTCTTCAGAAACGGTCCGGGGGGCTACAGTGGACAGTAAGCTGAATATGTGTCCTTGTTGTAAAGAAGTTTAATGGCACACTGGGCTGCATTAGTAGGAGCATTGCCAGCATATAGAGGAAAGTGATTATTCCCTTCTGTTCAGCACTGGTGAGGCCACAACTGGAATACTATGTTCAGTTTTGGGTACCCCACTACAGAAAGGATGTAGACAAATGGGAGAGAGTTCAGCAGTGAGCAACAACAAAAATGGTTACGGGGCTGGGGCACATGACTTCTGAAGTGAGGCTGAGGGAACTGGGCTTATATAGTCTGGAGAAGAGAAGATTGAAGAAGGGGGATTTAATAAAAGCCTTCAGCTATCTGACAGATGGTTCTGAAGAGGATGGATCTAGACTGCTCTCAGTGGTGGCAGATGCCAGACAAGGAGCAATGGTCTCAAGTTGCAGCAAGGAAACTTTAGGTTAGATATTAGGAAAAACTTTCTTACTAAGAAGGTAGTAAGACACTGGAACAGGTTATCCAGAGAGGTGGTGAAATCTCCATCCTTGGGGGTTTTTAAGACCCAGCTAGACAAAGCCTTGGCTGGGATGATCTAGTTGGGGATGGTCCTGTTTTGAGCAGGGGCTTGGATTAGATGACCTCTTGAGGTCCCTTCCACCGTAACTGTCTATGATTTTATGATACACACTCCTGGTTAGCAAGACACAGATGCTTCCAAGGAAAAAATATGATCGGAAGTCAGAGTCTGATTTTCAGTGGCATTTGTAAATGCTCAGCACCCTTGGAATCAGTCTGTAAATATTCCGGTGGCCTCAATACCCAGTGCAACATGATCATCTAAGTCTTATAAGAAAAGCCACCATTGGCACAATGGTCAGCCTACTTGTTAACTGCCACACTAGGGAGTCTAAAGACTCACTGAAATAGCTGATCATTGCTAGAAATGGTCCTGCTTACTTTGGGCAGAGGTATACCTTTCAGGTAACATGGGGAAGGCTGTTAGTGTTTAGGAAAGTTAATATTTTTAGAGATTTGTCTGTTGGCAGACTCACATGAAGAACAGTAGAGCTGGCTGAAAAATAGGAATACTTCCTGTCTCCCATGACACAACATTTCTGAGAAAAACTGCTAAGATTTTTCACTCTTCACAAATTAACCAAACTTCAGCTTGTTGCCTTCATTGTCTGCCCTTCCTTATGCTTTCTTCATCTTTTTTAATTTTACCACAAAAAGAGAAGAAAATAGGAAAAAAAGGTAGAAAAGGAATGAAGAAAAAAAAACCAAAACCAATAAATAAAAAAATTGATTTTTCATTTGCTGGTCCCCTCCAAAAGAAGCCATTTTTATAACAATACATCTATTAAAATATTGAACCACTTCTAAAAGCAACACATGAAAAATGTTTTGAGTACGTATATATGGCTGTTTTTAACACGCATCGTTTTGCATTGCAACACAATCTAAAGGCATGATAATTTAATGCACTGTTTTTATATAACAGACTGTCCCTTTGTAGAAAATGTATATGCTGTAGTAAGCAATGTCACTGGGAGAGGGGAGAGGTGATCTAATTAATGGTAAAAGTCCTTCCCTCCCCCTCAGTATTCCATTGCTGACTGCTTTATTTTTGATGAAGGAGAGCACAAAGGGATGCAGCTACAGGTTACCAATTTAAGCACCATTAGTTATCTGCTTCTCATCCTGCTGAAAACTGTGTGGATCCATATGGTTAAGAAATACTTTCATGATGAATGAGTAACAATTGTCATCCAGACAACTCTCACTGGCTGCTCCAGGAGAGCAAGGAGGTAATGTAGTCTGTCACCAGCTACTGCAACCTATTAAGCAAAGCAGCAGACAGAAAGAATGGGCCATTTTTATGGCTGATGGGTGTAAATATGACATTCTTATTTCTTCACTCTATGGGACCAATACATGAGTGTTAGGACAGCTTTGTCTCATATGCCAGCATGCAGCTGCAATCAAACTATTTTAGCTACCCAAAAGTGCTACACCAATTCTGGAGTGGGGCATGACTTGGGCTTCCCTATGTCACAGTGGGCATTGGTTGAAGTTACAGAGCCTCAGGGCTGTTACTAGCTGATATAATTTACAACACCCCTGAGGCTGTTCAAATTTATACTGGCAATGACAGACACCATAGGATTTTGTGTGTGCATAGGGTGCCTCTGTGCTCTCAACTGCATTTGAATCCTATACAAAACCAGTTTGATATCCTTTCTCGGCTAGCCTCAGCCAGTACCCATGGGAGGATCCAGGATTTACTGAAGTGGGGTGCAACATACTGCCTCCAGATCATGGAGGGATGAAGGTAAAGTCCTGCTGGAGCCTGTGGGTTTGCATGGGGCACTGGGGATCTGGGTAGCAAGTAGACACACAAAGGGGCAGGGGGCCTGTCTGCTGCTAATGCTACTGTTCATGGATGACCCCAAAGTGCGGGGTGCCCCAGAGCCTCTCCTACCCTGCTGTACTGGTAGGTTGCAGGAAGCAGCTTTGCAGGGTGCCAAGCTCTGCTGGGAACAGTGATGGTGAGCCATAGGTTCCTCCTTCCAGTGCTTTCTCCCTGCTCACCCCTACCCTGTGGGTGTCCCCTGCCAGTTGGGAGCAGGCACTGGAAGAAGGAACCTATGTGCCACCAGTGCTGTCTCTGGCTAAGCCAGGCTCTCTGTACAGTTGCTCCCCACAGCTTGCAGCTGAAGCAGGACAGGAATGCCTCTGAGACCCCTAATATGCCTGTGTCATCTGGAACAGTGGTAGTATCCCTCCTTTCAGTGCCTGCTTTCAGCTGGCAGGGATAACAAAGTGGAGGAACGGTAGGGAGTAGGTGCAGATGGAAGCAATCTGCCCATCACTGCAGATAATAACAGCAGTATTTCTGTGTACCCATGCGAAAATTGGAGGATTGCAGGCTTAACTGCATGACAGTTAGGTGGATACAAAGGTGGTTGCGGCGTAGGACCCAGAGAGTTCTAATGAATAGATCTGCATCATCCTGGCAAGAGGTGGCTAATGGTGTCCCATAAGGGTCGGCGCTTGGTCCAGTTCTTTTCAACAACTTTATCAATGATTGGGATGTGGGGTAAAGAGCTCACTGGCCAAGTTCACAGATGAAACCAAGTTATGGAGGGCATGGTTATGCTTGAAGATAAGCTGCAGATACAGGTGGACCTAGGCAGACTGGCAAGTTGGGTGGATCACAACTAGATGAAGTTCAACACTGAGAAGTGTAAAGTGCTTCATCTTGGGACGAACAATTCCCAACATACCTACAGGCTCAGTGGCACCAGGCTGACTAGCATCATGACTGAAAGGGACCTAGGGGTAATAATGGACCATAGCATGAACATGAGCCATCAGTGCGATGTTGTAGCCATCAGGGCAAACAGTACTCTGGCATGCACCAACTGATGCATCTCAAGCAAAATCAAGGAAGTGATTCTTCTGTTTTACTCAGCATTGGTGAGACCAGAGCTAGAGTACTGTGTCCAGTTCTGGGTGCCGCACCTCAACAAGGATGTGGAAAAGCTTGAGAGTCCACAGAAGAGCCACCTGTATGATCAGAGACTTGCAAGGCAAGCCATTCAAGGAAAGGATGAGGGATTTGGGTCTCTTTGGCCTAAAAAAGAGAAGACTGAGAGGGGACTTGGTAGTAGCTTACTGCAACATCAGGGGAGTACATCAAGGGCTCGGTGAACAACTGTTCACCAGGGCACCCCTGGGGAAAACAAGGAGCAATGGCCATGAACTCCTGGAAGACTGTTTCAGGCTTAACACTAGGAAAAAACTTCTTCACAGTCAGAGTGTCCAGACTGTAGAATAAGCTCCCTCCAGAGGTGGTGCAATAGCCTACCCTGGAAATCTTCAAGAGGAGACTAGATAGTCACCTTGCTGGGGTCACCTGACCCTAGTTGTCTTTCCTGCCTTGTGCAGGGGGAATGGACCTGATGATCTTCTGAGGCCCCTTCCAATCTATGAACCTTACAATCTAAGATACCTGCAGTTGTGCCCATGCCTTGTGCAGCTGCATCCCATAGCCAGAAGCGGTTCTGTATCTGGATCACCTGGGGCAATGGCAGCTGCAGCAGAAGCAGCATGTGATTACACTGCCACATGCACCTTTGCCAGTACTTGATAACTTTAAGTTACTGCAGCTTGACCATTCTGTAACCACAGATAAAAACCTGCAACCCACCAGGCTGGCTGTGGTGTTCTCTGACATGCCACATGACCCTGCACGTTCCTCCCTATCTTCCTACCCACAATTCCACTCTTGCTGGAGGCTAATTAGCAAGTGTGTGGACTGATTGCCTTATGCAGCAGTGCTAATTATCCCACCTTGCAAGCCCACCTTCAGTGCTTCCAGTCAGAGAAGTAGAGCATGTGAAGCAATGTGGCATACTTGAGGATACTGCTGCTAAGCAGGGTAAAATGAGGTCTAGCTGTAGCCTGTACATAGAAAAATGACACACTTTTAACTCTTCAGAGAAAATGTTATGCCCTAAAATGTGAGGCTTGTTTACTCCTATTTTTAGCATAGTAGACCATATATATTGGCCAGAAAATTAACAAGTCATCTATAAATCCAGTTACAGTGTTTGCCTGTCACCTCCAGCCTTGGTGGAACACATAGGAAAGCAAACAAGGTTCTTTGGGTAAATCTGATATCTTTTATATGATATCAGATTGGTACAAACACCTGAAAACTTGCAAAGAAGAGTTTTTCCAACTATTTTAGTTGGTTTAATGAAAGATATCAGATTTACCAAAAGAATTTTGTCTGCCTATGTCCTCCGACCAACACGACTATACCCAACACCCATAAGAAAACAAGGCACATTAAGTTCAAACAAAAGGAAGGTACTATCCATGGCTGATTTGCCAGGTGTGAGTCCTGCTACAGTAACTATTATCAGTGTAATATGAACAACACAAAGAAGTTTGTGCTATTTCAAAGCTACAGATAAAAAATAATTGAGTTCATATGCAACCAGGATGCAAATCAAAAGCCATAACTTTAGTAAGAATTGCTGAAAACATATAGTGCTTTGGAAGTAGAAGAGAGGGTGGAAGTACGATAAATCTGACAGTCCAAATCTGGAATAATGCCCAGGGTTTGGAAGTTAAATGTATGGTCATGCCCACTTTTAAAAGTGTAATTCATTTTTTAAAATCAGTCTGAGAAGTATATTTTAAACCTTTTAGAAAAATCTGGACACTTCCCAAATTTTGTTAATTGAAGCTCTGAGTAACTGTTTCACTTGCTATGATATGTCAAGAGAATTAAATGGGTTTTTTATATGGCCAGTGTTTCACTTTCTTTCAGATTGTCATTTAAAAGTATAATTATTATTATTTTAGTATTTTCACTGGGAATGAACTGGAAAAAATATAAATAGATAAAGAAGCATGCTCTTCCCTTTTTGGTCTACAGGAAATTAATACAAGGAACACCAATTTTTCTGAAAGGCCTTGAAATAGACACTAAATAAACAGAAAGGGATTAAAATGTAATATTTTTCTTCTTCTAGATCCTCAGTGAAAAAGGACCAATGAATTGTAGTATTTTTCAATATTATAGCATCAAATGAATCAGGAGAAGCTTCTCTCCTTGACATGTGGTATGTTGTACGCCTTTTTATAAGGCTCCTTGTGTGTGCAGTACCTGGGGGTGGGAGGAGGCAGAGCAAACATTTTCATGAACTTTTGGAAAATGGTTGTCTGCAAGCGTAAGGGGCTAGATGTTATCGGATATTATGACAAAGTAGGCTGTAGCCACTGACAGTTTATGTCTTTCTGAACAAGTTAGTCTATAAAGTGCCACCCTGAACTGCCTTCTGCCTGACTTCCCACTAATACAGCAAACTATCACTCTATATTCTGTATTGTGAAAATATATACATAGACATCTGAAATTAACAACGAGTTGGAAGCTCTTCTTTACTTTTCTTCAATTTTGTGAACAGTGCTCAAATATCACTGTGCAGTGATACCATATTAATTTTCACAGCTACTTTCACAGCCCTTATATAGAGAATGCACCAGGGCTGACAGGACATCCACAATGATTATGATTTAAAGGAAATACCCAGAGAAATTAATAACACGTATGCCTCAGGAGAGGACAAATGACCAAGAATTGTTATTGTTGTTGCTTATAATGCAAATTCATTATGATTTCATCCAAAGCCCCAATGAGGGTTAAAGCCCCCATGGGATTGATGTTGTTAAACACAGATAATGTGGTAACTCCTGCCCTGACCATCTTGTGGGCTTGTGAATGAATAATATTATTCAAGCAAGTGAACATGGTGATGACTTAACATGGCTGTTCCAGATACATGTTTTGTTGTGGGTATGTGCTGTTGCTTTTAATTGGTGACAGAGGACATAAGGAGAAGGAAATGGTAGGAATATGAAGGATAATAGCAGTAAGAAAGTATGGTATAGAAGGAAGAAGAGGATGAATAGTCTCACATCTAGGTAGCTGGGCTTTTTAGGCAGCACAGATGAGTCTTAGGAAGGGATCTAAGGGCATTAGCTATGATTATTTATAATATCTAATATTTACATCTGTTGTCATTAGAAAGAAATAAAGATATACTAGCAAAGACTCCTAGTAACTATGCCCTCATGGAGTAGGAGATGCTGCTCATACTGGCAAAGTTGTTTTTTGGCTTAGACCACTTCTATTAGTTCCTGGATAGAGTAAGCTATACTGACAGAGGGATTTTTTTCTTGATATACCTGCATTTACACCAGCGCTTTTCTTGGCATAACTAGGTCAATAAAGGATGGTTAAAAAAAATCATATCCCTCAGTAGCTTACCTGAGGGGGGCTACTGCAGCAGCAGCCCAGGGTGCCACTTTTGGTGGGGGAGGGTGCTATGCAAAACTAGCTGTTGCTGTGTCTGGTGGCAGGCCACACCATTGGCACCAGTAGCACAGTAGCTGGCACTGCCCCATTCCAGTAAAAATGTTAAGCATAGACCCCCTCCTTGTGCTGATTATACAAACAGGCTTTGCTACAGGCAACAAGGGCAATGCAAAGCAATGGGGCTTTCCATTCTCCGCTGCACTACACTTGCTCATTCAGGCCTGATCCAAGTCCTGCTGCAGTCAGGTTTTTTGACAAGCTGAAAGCTAAATTGCAAGGATTTGGTTCTGCAGGGTCCTAAGGGCTATGAGCTATGAACAGCCCTATGAACTTCTGAGTGCTTGGGACCCACTGGGTACATATAGGCATTACATTTAGATCGACCTAACCAAGGTTAGGTCGATCTAAGGCTAAGTACAGACAGTCAAACAGCCAGAGGCTGAATCAATTCGATCTTTTCAGATTCATCTAAGCTATATAGATTGATCTGAGAAGCAAATGAACACAATTCACTTCTGATTCTGGAAAAGCAGCCATGTGCCTTCAGTGGCTGAGGCCAGAAGCTGGGAGACACGACAGCACACCTCCCAGCCACTGCCAAAGGGAAGAAGGGAGCAGAGAAGCCCCCCGAGGCTTTCCTCCCCTCTCTGCTCAGGCAGGGGGCACGGTCACTCCTAAGCTGGGGGCTCACAGGCTAAGGCAGGGGGTTTAAACCCACTCCCTGCCCCCAGGTCCCAGCCAGGGTTTGTCTGTGGGGGGGACACCCGCTGCCAGGCTTGGCCCCCCTCACTATTTGCTCTAGGGGAGGCTGGGGTGTGGCCACACCCTGGCATGGGGCTTGCATGCTCAGGTTGGGAGGGAGGGTGTTTAAACCCCCTGCCTCAGCATGCCAGCCTCAGGCTGAGACATAGCCATGGCTCCTGTTCTATGCTTGAGTGCTTGAGTGAGGGATAAAACCTTGGCAAGGCCTACCCGCTCCCTGGCTTGAGATGGGAGTAGGGGACGGGAGAAGGGAGGGCAGAAGAGTGGCAGGGGCTGGTTTCCCTTCCAAGCTGGGATCTGCCAGGGAGGGGTGAAGCAGTGGGGGAGAGGACTCCTTCCCTGCCTCAGTCTACCAGCCTGGCTGGCATCTGACCACTCCCCCTGGCCCTCTGCTCGAGCATGGAACAGGGCAGACCCTGGCTGGATCCTGGGTGGGGAGGGGGCTCGAATCCCCTCTCCTTCTCTGCCTCATTCTGCCTGCTTAGCCCTAGCATCTGGCTGCCCTCCTCCCTCCACTCCAGTGGTGAGTGGGGGAAAAGCCTGGCAGGGGTTGCTCTATCCCTGGCAGGCAGACTCAGCTATGGTCTGGAGCCTGATTTCTCAGCCAGCCAGAGCAGCTAGGGAGCAGAGGGGCAGGGCCAATCCTGCTTTCTGGAGCAGACAGCACAGCCCAGCTCAGGGCTATAAAGCATCCTGGGATGCAGGGGGGACTGTGAGTTAACTTGAACTAGGAAGGGGACTGGGACAGAAGTTCCATAAACTAGTTTGACCCAAATCAGTTACGTCTGATACTACATCCAACCAGGTTTACCTTAAACCAATTTTGGTCATTTTTAAGTGGTTTAAGTGCACTGAACTTCTGTTACAGGTTTAAAACAATTTCTGATCACTTAAACTGGTTTATGCATAACTTTTGTCCCTAGCCCAAGTGCCTAATTATACAGATGTGCAGAGGGCTTAAATCACCCCCAAAATGGCATACCCGAGGAGGTACACTAACTTAGATCAAGATTGGGTTAACCCAATCTAAAAAACAGTTAACATGATCTTGAGAATGCCTGTACATATTCATTGTGCAGCTGGGAAACCTACCCGTTTGCCACATTCAGAGGCTCAGCTATTCCCACCCTGGCCTTGACTGGGCTACTTTTAGCCCCCTGATTTTACTCAGTAAATTCCAGTGAGCTTGTTTGCTATGATGCTTTGTAGGAGCTGGTGTGATACTGTGCAAAGAAAAAAAGCACAAACTGGATTGAGCCTAAAGCATGTAACATTTTGTTGTTGTTGAACTGAGAATTTTTAATACTTATAAAAATAAATTGGGCCAAACTCATTCAAGATATAATGCTTTTGAAATCAATAGAATTAGATCAGAGGCTGACTGGGTCTTTCCATTTGAATTCAGATCTAAACCAGATTAAAACTCTTGTGGTGATAGTGATACAAATTTTGTTTTTAATAAAATGTTTAGCATCTGTAAAATGTTGTAGCTTCTTTGAAAAGGTTCTAGAGACATGTTTATAACTGAACTACATGAGTTTTAAAATTCTTTTGTTTCATTTGTGTTTTCATGAAAGGCTAGCCTTTTAGTCTCTTCAGAGAATATATTGTATCGTATCGTATCATATCACATCAATCTCTGCCCTTAAGGGAATGTATATGTAATAGTTGTGTAACAGGATTTTTGAATAACTAGCTAACACAAAGCCCTAGAAATCTGAATGGAGCAACAATTCAAACATATAAGAGCTTCAGACAAGCCAACTTTCCAATTTATTTATGTCATTCTAACAGAAAATGTATGCTATCCCAGCCTAAATCACTTGTGCTACTTTAGCGTAGGTTAATTTGAATGACTTTTTCACCCTAGCAAGAAAGAAAGGAAGACTGACTGGGTGACAGAACACATAAACAGAGACACTAGCTTGTCAAATGCTAGATCAGGTATGATCTCCTGAATGAGCCCATGGCATCAGGGTAAAAGAGAACAGCATGTGCTGTGGCATTTTCACAGAGCTGCAGCTAAGATTTTCTTTTCTTGTCTCTTTCTGTGAAGGCATCTGACATATGGTTCTGGTGCTGCTCAATTACACATTTCTCTTCCACCTCACTTAGCATTTTTCATTTATTTGTTATTTCCCATTTTTTTAACTAGAATTACTTTACTCATCCTCTCACATAGAATTTTGATATTAATTTTTGTCTGGGAAGAAAAAAAAACCATTTAGTCTATTATTGGTAAGGAAAGGAAGTTTAATCAGTACAAAACCTGGGTGAGCATGATGTATAAGAGTTTTCTATTCTAATGGGCTGATTGGTGACCCGTATAGCTTTTACCAAGTACTGAAAATTTACTGAAGACTATGCTATTTGATTAACTTGTAAAGCCTGAAAGCAGCTAGCAAATTCAATTATGGATTCAAATTAAGTTACAAAATTGGTCTAATTTTTAAAAGTGATGAATGAAATGTATAAAGAGAAATTAATAATAGAGGTCCAAAGAAGAATTGGTAAGGACTCTATTAATTAAGACTTGATGTACACATGCACATATTTCTTTGTCACGTGAACTTGTGTAACATGGTAGGATGATTACTTTGGTTAAAAGTTTCAAAAGCCTGCAGCAGAAATCCATATTATCATTTTGGCAGGTTTTAATTTGAGGCATATTTAAAGCTAATTTAAACCACTTGTTTTTTTGGTGGCAAATGGTATTAGAAATCTACTACAATTAATAGTAACTGTATTTGGCCTTTTTGTGGTACTATGTTAGAATACCTCAGAGTTCTTTAAAAACTTAAATGGCTTTTGATAATGCTTCTGTGACGTTTGTAAGTGATATTATATTTTCCTTTGGGTGAACTTGCCCAAGATTATCCAGTAAATCAGTGGCAGAGACATGAGTAAAGCTCAAAGATGAGATCCTCACCCTGCATATTAGCCCATTTATAGTGGGTTGGGACAGTATAAAAGGGCTGTAGGAACTCAGCTGGGGAAAGATCCTCTCCATACTAGTACTGCCTGAATCAGCCTTCAAGCTATTTTCCAGGGATCCCTTTTGTGTAAGGTGAATGCAAGCAGAAGGCCTCAGACCACAATGGTTTTTTTTCTGGGTGCTAAAGGCTCCTATAATCCTACAGTAGCCACTACAGTCCTTAGAGCAATCCATGATGAAGCTGACACAAGAACAATTTGAAGCTGTAAAAATACTACACGCCATCTCACTCCATACTTTGTTATTCTCAGTCCTTTACTTTAACCACTATAATCCCCAGGCACAAATCCTCAGAGGTTTTTAAGGACTTTAAGCCACTGAAGTCATTGGAAGTTAGGTCCAAAATACTTTTCAGCATGTAGTGCTATCCCTTTTCTTGGAAAAACACTATATAAATTAGCTTCCCATAGATAGCTACTTTGGATGGATGAAATTTCTAGTTGGGATTTCCACCAACCCCTTTGTTTTAGGCCTCATCTTAGCGTTCAAGATATGGTAGGTTCTTTCATACACATACACATACACATACGCACCAGAGCTAACCTAATCCTTCAGCTGTATTTCTACATGGAGGTACATGTACATGAACGGGGAAATCATATACTGATATGAATAGGTTCTACTTGTTCTATCTATGATGCCTGAAGAACCATTGTTACACCCTCTGTTGTTATCTTACATAATACACCAAGGGAAAAACAACTTGGATCTTCATACTGTAGGATAAGGAAAAAAACAGCATCTGCACATCAGCTGCTTATTGGACTTGCATTTTCTGCTCCACATTCCAAACTAGCCAGCTATTAGATGATACCCTTGTGAAAGCTGATTAGCAGAACCCTACAAATAAGGGACTGTGCACTGCACAATCATGTTTTTCATCAAAATCCTGTGATGCTTTAAGAAAAATGAAAGGAGAGTTGAACCTAGGCGAAATTTTCTGTTCATTGGCCCCCAGCAGACATGCAAAATAGAGGTACAAATTATTTTTTACAGGTAGCTTGCACAAGACATGCAACATGTATCTCTGCCTCCTTAATGCAACCTGGTTTCTTTTTTCCCCGACACAAAGCATTCTCACATGTTGTCTCACAGTATGCATTCTCCCTGCAGCAGGTGAAGTAAAGTACCTGCTTCTAAGCATACAAGCATACTGCTAACCCTTGGGGAGGGCCAAGAGGGAGTCAAATTGCATCTTTTTCCTACAGGCACAGTGTATGGCTTCAGTAAACATCCAATTACTTTGTCAAGATACTAGATTAGAATTTCAGAAGTAGTCATGAGCTGAGACCTAACTGCTCACATTTCAAGTATTTGCAGAACTTTATTTCTTTGCTATTGCCTTCCAACCCCTAGTTTTAAAGGATTTGTAAAATATAGGAAGTTTTCAGTTCCTTTCAGATGGCACCTAATTGAGGGTATGGGTCTAGGGGAAGGGAAGTATTGTGTATCCTGAAGCTGACCAGAAGGCATTTCTTTACATGGTGAACGAACAAGAGAAGAAAACAAATAAGCAGCACAAATAATTCTCGTCAAATTATGGTGAGAGAGTTGGTGTTGTACAGGGTTAAAAATCATCCATTAGAGGACTTGGAAGACAACCTTTGACTGATAAGGCTGTCATAAAACAAACAGGACAGTCAGATTACATGAATGAATGCTGTCTGCTGTCAGCAGAGTCCTTGACTCTCCCAGTTAAAAAGCAGGAGCCTCCCAATAGTCACTCAGGCATTCCTGCTTCCTGCTTCAGAGACTCCATCTCTGGAAATAACCTGTCAGGTCCCATCTGGCTTTTTGTGAAGCTGCTGGCCCCCTGAGAGTGGGTTCTCCATTCCCATCTCCTGTCTGATGTTGGAAAACCAAAGGGGAATAACCGCTGCAATCTGCTAGAAATTGGTTTTCTGCAAGTGAGGACTCTGCTTCAGGGAGCTGCAATCTACCACACTTAGATAAAAATTAGCTTTGTAACTGCACTGCTTTCTTCTGCTGTCAGCTGGTGAAACCTCCATGTTTACCGGCATTCCTTTCCTTGGCACGGTGGATTAAAGGAACCGAAACTTAAATAAACCATTAATAAGCAAAATCTCTAATATTAACATCTCTTATTATAGCAGGTTATGGGGAGGCAGATTAAAAAGGCAAAAAACTCTCTCAGAAACTCCCTGCCACTGAAATGAAAGTAAAATTTAAGCACAAAGCAGGTTACCACTGGTATAATTAATTCCTGTAATAAATGTCAGAACCTTGAAAACAATTAACGTGTGTCCTAGTTAATATGACAGAATCATTAATCATTGGAAGTAATGCTTCAAATCAATTTATCACTCAGGTAACTGTATCCTCGCTACTAATTTAAAACATTTATGTGGCCCTATACTTTTACACTGTGCTTTTTAAACATAGATATGGGCATATCCCCTGTCCCATCATACTTGTATCTACGTAAAACAAGACAAGCATAGATACTACAGACAGCACAGGACAAATGCTCACAAGAGGGAGGATTTATGATGTCAACAAGAAAAGTGGCAAGCAACAAGGGGCTTCTGAGAAACTGAGGGTAGGGAGGCAGTTCCATAGGCAGGGACAAGATGTTAGATGTTCTGAGCCCCTGTGGGAGAAGGACATTAAGAGGAATAAGGAATGAGGAAGGTCACAGGAAGCTGGAAGAAAAACACAAAGAACAGACAGGCAGATGGATTCAGCAGTATGTAGGGCCATGAAGCCAATGCAAGAATTCAAGAAGCAAGATGTGAGAGGAAGATGATGGTAGGGACCAGAGGGGTTGGAAGTAATAATGGTTAGACAAAGAGACACTACAGGAGGAAAGAGAGTTATAAATCCAAAATTTAACTGTGGAGAATGGGTAGATTTTGAAGATGCTAGAAAAGAATATACAATAGGACTTAGTGACATGGAGCAGATACAGTAAATAGAGGAAGAGGGAAGAAAAGCGATTGACTATGTCAGAGCTGTCCAACTGGCAGTCCATAGGATATATATGGCCCATCAGTGGTTAAATTGTGGCTCACAGGACTTCTTAGCATAGCTGCTGGAGTTGGTGTGTTGGTGTGGAACTCGGGCGAAGCAGAGGGGAGAATGATGATGCTTGCTCCTCCACCCCTTCGCCTGCCACCAAATTTGGGATCTTTGATCAGCTGTTGGTGACTAGAATCTGAAGCAGGGGAAGGGGTTAACAAGTGGTTGCAGCATTCACCCCAGGTCTTGGAGCTGTGCCAACAAGTCACTATCTTCCTATGGGGCATGGGGTCAAATGAGATGGATATTCCTGGATTATATGCAAGTTACCAGACTTTGGGGTAGAAAGTAGAGCTAAGGAAGAAACACAGAGGAGATTAAATGAATCTGTAAAACAAAAAGGAAACATTTTGAATATAATGTAAAATGTACCTGGAAAACATTAATTATTCAGTAACTTTTCACAAAGGCTTATTCATTTGCACAAATAAGAGTAGCTTTAGTGGTCACATGAGTTGGGATAAAACAACAAGAATAGCCAACCCTCCAGCTGCAATACATAAACTAAGCCCTTGTGATCAATAAGACCACCAGAGTATAACATTGCTCAATTAAATGCAATGTGGGAATTGAGTTACTTTATGCTTGCTGAAAAATTCTGCATTAGACACAACCAGGACATTGCAGTAAATAGAGCACTGAACTGTTGTGAACTATCAGTTCTTGGATTGAGGTACATTGTAGTTTTAAACCTGGAAAGCACCGGATACATCTGAATTGGAATACAGCCCTCAAAAAGAGACAAAAAAATAAATAAAAACACAAATAAAAAATTGCATTGTCTTTACATGCCTCTTGATTTCTATAACATATCAACTCAAAATAATTTCTATTGGGATCTCAGAAGTTCCTTTTTTTGTTTTAAAGAAAAACTATTATTGTGAGAATCAGAGGGTTAGCCACATTAAACTTAATAAAGTCACATTACATATATATTAGAATTATAATTACTCAATTTAGTACAGACATTCTTTTTTGGGTAGCTATGATATCTTTTATTAGACCAATTGAGTAGTTGGAAAAAAAGTTTTTTGCAAGCTTTCAGACACAAGCATCCTTCTTCAGGGATAGGGAGTCTCTGCTGTTTTGAGAGCTCCATGGTGTGTCTTGATGCCTATCTTGCTGGGGTCATTTGACCCCAGCAGTCTTTGCTGCCCAAGTACAAGGGGCTGGACCCCATGATCTGTAAGGTTCCTCTCTAAAACCTATGAAACTATGAATGAAAAAGCTAAAAGTGTGACAGGATGTCAATGAGAATATAAATAGGTAGAAATTAGGAAAACAATGGGTAAAGAAGGAAGGAAGAGGGGGAAACGAGGGGAGAATAGTGCCAAAGGTAAGCAAGGGATACTCTACTGTAGTTGAGTTCCCCAAGATAGAAAAGAGACTGACACTGTGAAAAAGTATATAGCTGAAAATTAGGAAGACAAATGGTAGAAAAGGAGGGGAGGAGTGCAAGGGGGGGGGGGAAGTATAAATGGTAAGGTCAGGAAGGTACCTGGTGAATCAGTTGTCAGGCAGGTTGTAATGAGTCATAAATCCAATGTCTATATGTCTATAAATCCAATGTCTTGATTTTTTTGTATCTGGTAGATTTATGAAGTGAAGTTTATAGGCTCAAATACGAAAGGTGTTTTGTAAGTTCCCTTTAAGATTAGAACTGAGAGAACGGAGAGGGAGTGATTGTTTTGTGAGAAGTGGGTACCCACAGGTAATTGGATATTCTTGATTTGATGGATTTTCAGTTTGTGTTCATTCTGGTGCGCAGATGTTGTTTGGTTTCTCCTACGTATTATTCATCAGGGCATTTCATGTGCTGGAGGAGATATATAACATTTCCAGAGGTTCAGCTGTAAGATCCAGGAATGCTGATGGCTCTGTTGTGGGGTGTAGTGATTGTGGGACTGGTGGAGATGTGTCGGCAGGTTTTGCATTTCTTGTGCTGGCATGGGCTGGATCCATTAGGTGTGGTTTGGGTTATAGGAAGTTTGTTTATGGTAATGAGGTTAGTGAGGTTTGGTGCTTGTTTAAAGGCTAGTATTGGTGGTTCTGGAAAGATCTCTTTAAGAATTGGGTCATCTTCTAATATGGTTTGAAATTGTTTGAGGATTTTCTATGTAGGTTCCAGGGAAGGGTGGTATGTCATAACTAATGGTGTGAGATTAGTGGGGATTATTTTTTTTGTACTGCAGCAAATCTTTTTGTGGAATTCAGGTGGCTCTTTCAAAAGTATGATCTAGCTCTCAGTTTAGCATTGTAATATGTATCTGACTGTAACATTAATAAAGAATGAGATTTGGTTGTTTTCACAGAAAAAAAATGTCAATGTCCATTGGTTATTTTTACCTTTGGTCAATAGTGTTCGTTACAGTTTTGTACAGAATAATTTCAGCTTTTCAGGGGGTTCTACATAGTGGTGTTCTCAGTCAGTTAATTCATCACACTGCCTTTCTTTGGGACATTATATTAAGGGCAGGTGAGCAGTCTGCAGGAAGAACAGTTACTGGAGGTGAGCACTGGAAATGCCTAGTCTGAGTCAATGCCTATTGAAGTCATAGGATTGTTTCCATAGAGTTTAACAGACGATGGCTTGCTCACCAAAACTGATGGCCAATTTCAGCCACAGTGAACTCAATGAAGCTCAGGAATTTATCTGTCCACTTTTCTATTTAATTTTGCTGTTCTCCAAAGTCTTCTCTTCTTCTCTGTAATGTGTCTAAAGATACAGACTGCCATGGAAAAGAGTTTTATCATGAAGATCAGTGATTATGACAGCCCCTTTAGGAACAGAAGTAAGAGTGATCATATTTCCCAAGTGTCAAAATGGGACACACTTGTTTCCCTCTTTCTGCTGTCTAACATGCTTAGCTGTCTTCAAATTTTGGTCATGGCAGAGCACTCTGGAGACTGTGTGGAGTGGTTATGGAGCACCGGAGTGAAGTGTGTCCTCGTATGTGTGAAACAATCCTGTTTTCGCTGGGACATTCTCATTTTAAGTATGTGTTCTGTGCACCCTGTTGAGAAATGTCACAAAAGCATTTGACCAAACTGATGGGATGCCTGGGACAGGTGTTTAAAGCAGTTCCAGTGAAAATGGGATGTATGGTCACCTTAAACATGAACCGTAGTCAACATTGCTTCCTATTTTTCATTAGAGACACAGGCTTTCTCACCTTTCTGTCTAGGGAGCAGATTGTCTACTTCCAGAGACATAAAAATCCAGGGGCTTACAAAATTTCCTAAGGGAAATGACCATTAAATGAGGGACAAATGTGCTCATAGGTTGGTATACTACAATCAGTTGTTCACAGGTGTTTGTTGTCTTGTGCTGTACCTGTGTGTACTCAATACCACGCATCACTAAAGTTTCTCTGATGGCTGTTTGGATCTGTAATAGTTATCATGAATGGAGAAAGACAGGGTGACAGGGGAAATATAGGGATCAATACTGTGATTTTCTACTCATGCTGGTTTTGAACTGGTGCCCAGATATGAAAGGCTGTAAGTTTTCCTTTACCTGCCTTGAAACTAAATACATTCCTGTGACAGTTTGTCTTACCTCAAAATACTCTAGAGTTTTATTAGGGAGATAGTATATATTTCTTAGGAAGACAGCACATTAGTAACATATGTGGCTATTAAAAAAAAAAATTCTGACACATTGGGCTCATTAGCATATTCCTATATAAATGCTATATGATGTTGAATGGTAACAATAAGGAGACCCCTTTTCTAGAGAAAAACAAGTACTCTAAACAAAATGTGTGAGAGAGTAAATGCAATGCAGATTGCTTGCCTATTCTTTATACGTTACTTAATGGCACCAATTATTTAAAAATTAAGCACATAGTATCGCATACTTCATGTTTATTCTATTCAGATGCAGTTGGTATCTGGAGCACTTCAGGGCAAGACATTCTTTAATATATTCTACGTGTGCCTTCAGTATTTTCTCTAGGGCTGTATTTTTTTATGTTAACTCTTTTAGTGGGAATCTCAGGCATAAAAAATTAAAAAGGTCAATTTTATGATGAAACACATGAGCCTCGATATTCTAAATGGCGCCCAGGACTATAGAAGCTAATTGCTTTTCTGCTGCAAAACTCTCCTAAGTGTTCACAATGCAAACGGGTTCATATGAAAACCAGGATGCATCTTGCCTCCATTTCCAGGCCTGCTGGGACTTATTGAGATGAGTGACTGTGTAAAAAATAGAAATCACCTGGAGCCTGTTAAAATTATAATCAAGTAAAAGTACAATTATGACAGTCTTAATCCATCTGTCTCTGTGCATCCACTCTACTTCCAGTCACCTGCCTTGGTCACAGGTGTATTATAATGGAGTAGAAGATGACAAAATCTTACCACACAAATAATCCAAATTGCAGTATTTCAATACCTTTCAGGTTACTTATCACTACTGCTTTAGTGTAGTTATTTGTCAGTAAACAAAATAAATGAAGGTCATGTACAGCATGCAGTATTTCTCTAGTTCTATTGTGTGAGGAGGTTGTTGAATGACATCCAAGTGTACTTCTGTGAGCTGCAGCTTATGACAATTTTTTGTGATCTGTGTTTTAAATAAGGGGAAGAAAACAGCACAGTACTGCCTGCTTAATAGCTCCCAGGAAAAGCAAAATAACGTTCAATAAATAATGCAGCATAGTGTGGACATTCTACAGTAAATACAGTAAATAGAGATTACAGTCTCAAATGATAATTTTACCGAGGTAAACTTGCATTTTCCAGTCCTTTTTTAATTTCACTCCTGCTTGCATTTGAGATTTGAATTGACCAAACTGAGGATGTGAAATAATACACAACAAAATATTATAACAACAATGCAAAGTTTTCACTTTTTGAAATGACAGTGAAGTAGCACCTCCTGATGTCTAGTCTGAATCTACTCTCTGCCAGCTTGTGACCGTTATTTCTAGTCACTCCTGGTAGTGCTCGGGGGAACAGGGACTCCCCCAATACTTGCTGGTCCCCTCTGAACTGCTTTGTAACAGGCCACTAGATCCCGCCTCAGCCTTCTCTTGTTGAGACTGAACAGTTCAGGTCCTGTAGCCTCTCCTTGTAAGGCCTGCCCTGCTGACGCCTGATCATGCGGGTGGCCCTCCTCTGAACCCTCTCAATGCTATCCACATCTCTCCTGAAGTGCGGTGCCCAGAACTGGACGCAGTACTCCAACTGCGGCCTGACCAGTGCTGCATAGAGGGGGAGGATCACCTCCTTGGACTTGCTCGAGATGCATCTGTGGATGCATGACAAGGTTGGCATTCCTGACCGTGTCCCCACACTGGCGGCCCATGTTCATTTTGGCATCAATAATGACTCCAAGATCCTTTTCTGCCTCTGCACTGACAAGAAGGGAGTTCCCCAGCCTGTAGGTATGCTGC
>JAGPOW010003642.1:96866910-96913434 GCA_030014935.1 Caiman crocodilus | reverse complement strand
ATCAATAATGACTCCAAGATCCTTTTCTGCCTCTGCACTGACAAGAAGGGAGTTCCCCAGCCTGTAGGTATGCTGCTGGTTCTTCCTCCCCAGGTGCAACACCTTGCACTTGTCGGTGTTGAAACCCATCCTGTTCTCATCTGCCCACCCCTGTAACCTGTCTAGGTCCAATTGCAGCCTATTTCTCCCTGCTAGCATGATGAAATCCCTGCACATCTTAGTGTCATCAGCAAATTTGAACAGGGTGCTTTTTACCCCCTCGTCCAAGTCATTGATGAAGTGCTGAACAATGTGGGTCCAAGGACTGAGCCCTGGGGGACCTCGCTGCCCACATCCCTCCAGGTCGAAAATGACCCTTCCACCATCACTCTCTGGGTACAGCCCTCCAGCCAGTTAGCGACCCATTTGACTGTGTAGGTGTCGATGCCACAATCCCCTAGTTTTTTAATGACAATGGGGTGAGAGACAGTGTTGAAGGCCTTCCTGAAGTCCAGAAAGACTACGTCCACTGCTGCCCCTGCGTCTAAGTATTTTGTGACCTGGTCATAGAAGGCCACCAGGTTGGTCTGACAGGACCTGCCTCTAATGAACCCATGTTGGTTGCCCCTAAGCATAACCTTCCCTGTTGACCCCTCGTGGACATGCACCAGGATAATTCTCTCAAAAAGCTTACCCAGGATCGAGGTAGGACTATTATATCACTCTTTTTAATCCCCCATTTTCTCATTGGTCTCCAAAGTTTGTTTGGCTGTTTTGGGCTTCCTTGAACACTGACATGTCCCCTGGAATCTTCTTTGCTGGAAGATATGCAACCCGATATAAAAGATTTAACTGTGCATTTATTGTATTTACCTGAATCCAAGATGAAACTGAATTTAAGAGGCCTCCTTCCCCTCTGTTATCATTAGATTCTATAAATCTCAGCAGAGATCCTATGTGAAGCAATGGATTAAATGAAGAATCTTCCTCTTATGTGTCTCGTATCTGGAAATGGCATTTTTGATGAGAGGTGTAGCTGACAAAAAGTTCATAGGTGGTCTCAGATCAACCTTCTCCAAATAAAGATATTCAGACTCAGGTCTCTTGTTTGGGCCTGCCATTAATTTTGGTGACTTTCTATGGACGCATTACCTGCCTGGGACTGTATTAGTAAATGATTGGTGTTTTGGAAAATGGATAGACTGAATTTCTCTATTCTGGAATTGCAGGGTTTTTTTTTTTGGAAATCTCCAAATTGAAGACATGGGCATTTAAAGAATCCCAGCTGTCTTCAACATGTGCCTTGTAAGACTGAGATGCTGTTACATTTTTGTAAAGATGTATAAATTGATATACTGCCTGGTAAGAATGAGTGCAATTAGATGACAAAACCCCATAAAACCTTCCCTTCACCTGCTCATGTTCTTCAAGATTTTCTTTCAATTAAAAAGCATTGGCAAGTGGTAAGTTTGAAGCAGACCCAGAAGGAGTATATCAGGCTGATGACAGTGACAGGATGTGCTGTGATAGGATTTTTGTTATCCCTGAAGTTTTAGAATGGTAGAAATGAAAGGAAAAGGTAGCAGGATGAGAGAGAGGGAGAGAGTGAATAAGCAAGTATGTGTGCAAACCCACACACCAATCACTAGAGAGTCCATTATTCCATGGCCTGCCTACTTTTGTGCTCAGTTGTTCACAGGTTGGCTCAGCCACACCTTGTGGCATCAGAAGTGAAATGGAAGATATAGCAGAACCCTAGTTTTCCCTTTCACTTTGGTAACTTGAGCCCCACAGACTACAAATGGGGAAGGTGTGCACAACTGGTAGCTATGGATACTATCCATGGTAGGATCTGCATCTTTAGAAAACAAAAAAAAAATTTATTCTATCCTGCTTGCATCCCTGAAAAATTTGCTGCATTCCTATATTATGCTCATTGCAGCATGAAGAAATAATGACAAAGAGGAGCTAACAGCCAGGGGAAAAATCCTTTTTTTATAGCACACAGTGGTTTGGGGAACTTCTGTCCACACCACAAAGCCTTTGAAACATAAAAGGCAAATTCAGACAAAGCACAAAACAATGATTTAGCAGATTAATGATTTTAAGGACCAAATTGATTCTTGCACTTTGTAACTAAAAATGTTTGCAAGAGTACAGTATGATCTTTGACATTTATCTGGATGATCTATTTTAGACAGCCTGTACCTGGCCATAGCAACATTTCTGCAGAAATCTCTAAAGGAGAATCAGGCACCTGACGTCTGCCTGGTGCAGCAGGCATCATCAACCGATAGAGCAAATGCCAAGTGGCTACTAAGCTGTGCCAGCTCAGATGACACTCAAATGAAAAAATAGTCTTTCCACCTGCATTTGTATCTAAATCTTCTGCAGGATAAATTGTTTCCTGAAGCAGGGATTGAGAATGCAGTTTATTATTCCCTGACAGACCACAAGGTATTGTCCATATTGACAATCTGTTTTGTATGGGTAGGCTACAGGATCAGTAAATCCTATTAACCTGGTCAAAGTCAAATGAAGCCATTTTAAAAATGGAACAGCTATTACATGCACTGCTGAAAGAAAACCATATCAAAGAGAGGTTAAATGGATGTACTGCCTATTAGAATATGTACAATTACACTGAAATGAAACAAAAACCATCCTTTTACCTGCTCATACCCTTCAGGATATTAATTATATCTACCAGCCTACCTAGCTGACCATGAAAATATTATCTTCAATTCTGTCAATCCTAATTTTCTGGATAAAAAAAAAAAAAATCAATTTCACACTAGCTGAAATACTATGGAAAATGCCCATATCAAACGATGGCTTTACTAGCGCACACTTCCTCTACCAAAACCATATGGCATTCTGCATGTATGGGCCACTCTGGAGATTTACTGTAATTATGTCATGATGTGCTTATTGTTATGGATTCAGCAGCCTTCTTTGCATCTCTACCTGCTTTGTTCAAGAGCAGCTGCTGGCTTCAAGCTGTTGTCGGCTTCCAACAGCAGAAGCTGAATGAAGGAATGCTTTCTAGGGAAGACATGTTTTGAAGCAGACATACTGACAATAAACTAATTCACTAGGGGATCATAATGTTGACTGGATAAAAGTCTAGTAATCAGTCTGTGATAATTTACTGATACTGGCTGCAATTCACTTAAAAAAATCTTCCACTATTTAAATAGAAGTTCAGGCCTTAACTGAGAAAAGCGTGGAATGCTCTTTTATGAAGTGATGGTCTTTGGAGATTCATTAAACCTAATTATTTCTTCTTTTGCATAAATGACTGTTAGTATTTACTCACTAGATGTGTTGAGAGGGAAGGGCAGAATTGCTTGAAACAAGGACATGATGTCCTCCATGTATTAGGTAGCTTTCTCTGAACTCTCAGACTATTCAATATTTATTTACTTAAAAGAAACAGAAACATTTAACAAGATGGTGAAAGCTCAACTGAGACTGTAAGGTATAAGCAATTATTTTGGACCGGGCCATACTTCAGGTCTTTCTTTATGATTTAGCAAATTGTATATTAATCTATCAGTTTTAACACGTCAGTCCTTAGGCTAATCTTCCACTGACTTCAGTGACAGTTTTCTTGGAGAAGGATCAGGCTCATAGTTGCTACCCCTGTCTATTTTATGATCCGTTGATTTTTTCCAGTCCAGAAAACCTTCCTACATATTATAACCACTGTTTCAAGTGGCTGTGAGACACAGAATCCCATTTACCTAGGCATTCCTGTGTTGGTTTTATTGTTCCCAATCTTTGGATGGGAAGAGAAAGCATGGTTAATTAATTAGTAGATGTATGAGAAGAGGGAGTGTTGGAGACTCTTCCATTTTGCTACTGTCACATTCCTGTTGCTGGGAATGGAAGCTACTAATATTTTATTGACGACCCTCTGGTGTAGATGCTAGATATCACCATTTGATTGCTCACTGTATAGTTTTTTAAAGAAAACAATCTGCAGCAACTTTTTATTCCCACGTACAATAACCAACAGTTTCACCAGCTAACTGTCCCTAAGAATTTGCAGTTCTTTCACCTGATGGCTTAAGTCACATTACAAAAATGGTCCTAGCACTTTATTATTAATTTGTGTGTATTAAAATGTAGCTATTCTTTCCCCACATTTAAAATTTAAGAGAGATCAAGGTTACAGTTTAAAGAATCCTGTCTGCTGGAAAAAGGAATCTACCTTACTGCTTATGAATCGTTTTATGCCAACCAATTTAAAGCAATAGGGAAATGAAGAAGCTTGATGTCTAAAAATTGCAGTTTTACGAAATGGGGCAGCTAAGGAGCACATCTTGAAAGCCCAAGCAACCTAGCAGCACACCAATATCCTGTCTATCTGAAGTATTTCTAACAGGTGTTGTGAGTTTTTATCTCCTGAGAAAGTGACTGCGAGCAGGCTGACATCTGTTCACAGTACGTGCTAAGGACAGATTACCTATGATTTTAAGGAAAGGTGGAACAATGACACTTTCTCTCTGAAGTATTAACCTCCAGTTAAAATACTGGAATCAGGATAAAGCTCCAAGACATTCACGCCAAAAATATCTTAGGCTCCTCTGTTATACATAATCAGGTCCTGATGCAGAATTAGAGAAAATCAGAGAATTTAGAAAGGTCTTCTACCTTTATTAGGATAGAATTTAACTCTGTGGTACATAGATTGTTCCCTTCTCTACATATGGAATAGGGCTCTGCTTCTTTTTTGGTAAATAACTGATTTTTTCACCTGAGGTTTGACTACAGTATGGAAGATTCATTCCTTCTTGACCTCTTGTCTCCTTTATGGTGTCATCTTCCTAGGTTACATACGTTTCCTGTTTTATTAAGGAAGTGGAAAAGAAACACTGATTCGTATCATTGTTTTTCTACAACTCATATTCATTCTCTGGATGCTCAGATGAGGACCTTACAGCAGATGGTTACCCAGAACCTTTGATAATGCAGATATTGTATCTGTCCTATTCTTCCCTCCTCTAGCCATATCGGCAGGCATATCTCGAAGACATGAATTTTGACTGTTCTTATTTCAACTTGTTTTGGGTTGGCCTGCCATGTCAAGAAAGAATTTTCTTACCAGAATTGGTTGAAATGTAGAATTGGATAGAGATTCTGGAGAAGTTTTCGTGCCAATCAGAATGAAACCTGTTTTTTCTTATATATATATATATATCACTAAAGGGAAATGATGAAAAAAACTGACAATAAAATGAAACTATCTCAATCCAGTTGTCCTGAATGAAAAGTAACCAGCATTCTCAGGCTATGTGGTGGAGGACATGAAACCCATGAATCCATGGAATTCATCCAACATATTTGCCTGAGCATTTATTAAAGTGGTTGCTGTTAGAGGCTGAGAACAGACTTGTTCTCATGAATGTTTCATTTGGTTTATAGTTCCTCCTCCTATCTCAGCACCTTTCTGCTGAAGCTTGGGACATTGGCTACTGCTAGTGGTACAGTTTTGGCTTGGTTTTCTGGTGCTTCTGGCAGAACTTAGAAATCTTTCAGGAAAGCAGTTGGGGGACATTTCTCATGCATGTAAGGCCAAACCAACTGTTAGATTTGAGGTCAGGAAGGAATTTTCCTATAGATCAGACAAAGGAGGACTGCTCTGGGCCAGATGAGAGAGGTCAGGATAGATGATCTGGAGATTTCTTTGGAAAAATGGTTGCCTATGAATGCAAGGAGCAGGTGGCTCCTTCTCATCCTGTGTTCCTATGCATTTTACAGAATAAGCCAGGTTGTGCTCTTTATTACCATTATTATAATTATATTACCATTATATAATTATATATTTAATTCTAAAGTACTCACCATGACTGCACCTGGCTTGTCTTGTTATTTTTGTGAGCATGGACTGCCCGATGAGGTAGAGCAATTGGAAAACAGGTTCTGCCCCAGAACTACTTCTATGATGGATTAGAGTCCAAGTGTAATTGGGATAACTTTTACCAGCTATTTGCCTGCGTGCTACGAAGAGATGAGTCTTACACGGAACGGAGAGGAACAAGACTCAGGGCCAGTCTGATCCCCAGAGGAAACAATTTTCTCCAATTTTTTCCACTTAATTAGTGGCCATTCACAGAACTGTCGGGTAGCTTATGCTGGGGCTACCACTTCTTAGCCTTGAGGAACAGATATTTGCTTCCTCAGCCTACTCCACTAAGAGGCTAATTCATATGTTTCTATGGCAGTACAATGTGTCCGGTCAGGATCATCACACATTATTGTGCTCCATTACAAGTTATTGTAAAATTGACTTGACTGCACAATTTTTCCATGCACCTATCACAGAACGCAGCTTTATGTGAATGCCATTCACTGAAAAGGGAATCCTTTAGGTAAACAAATAAGTACAGTTTTACCTACAGAGCTCCCTACTCATTAAAAAGCAATTCGTGCTTTGATATGCGCAATTCAGTTTTCTACAATGGCTGGTGGTAAGAAAAAGCAGGTGAAATCTGATAAAGACAGACAACAGATAACATATGCAGGTATAAAGAAATCTCTATTTTAAGCCTTCAAAACACTAATGACATGTGCCCTAACATTATCATCAAACAGAGAAAACAATATACTGTGCTCTGAGGCGATGTCAAAGAAGCCTCAACCTGATGTCACCCCTCTGGTAACATGGCATGACAGTGTTATTAAATTAGCACTTTGCAGTGATTCGTACTCTCCTCCCATTGTACCACTTTTGCCTAGTCCTGCAGGGAAAGACTAGTCCTTCTGAAGTACCAATCTATCCCTGTTAGCATCAGTTTTCTTTATATCACTGCACTGACTCAGAAAAGAACCCCCCTTTAATCCAATAAGGTTATTCTTCCCCATTTAGTTCAAGGAGTGAAAACTTGATTACAAGAGATCCTGCCTCCTGTTCACATAAAAATGATGTCACTGCATGAGAACAGGATGGAGGCAGCACACTCTGTGAAAGCACTTTGTAGGACACTGGGGAACTTCTCCAACACTTTGCATAGTGTACTGTAGACCTGCACTCATAGTTTGAGTAACATATATCATCCTTTCTTCACACTCATAGAATTACCCCAGCTTCTTGCCTTCACCTCTTGGCAGACTCCTCTTCATTGGACCTCTCGTTTTCTCCTCTTCCAGGTTCTGTTCTCCTTCAGTTTCACCTCCCCGGACCCAAGGTTCCCCATCAGGCTCTGCGTGGGTTCTTCAGTCCCATAGAGAGTCAACCCTCTTTCTTCTCTTGTGCAAGGTCTCCCTGCCTAACTACCCCTACTGACCACAACTGAGAACAGATCTCTAGGTCTGCCTGTTGTTATGGTAACAAAAGAAATGTGTGTATTTGGAAGAGAAAGATGCCAGAGGGCAGAGGGGAAGGCAGAGGTACCACAGGTGGCCTGAGGGCATTTCAGGGCAATGCTGGCTACCTACAGAATTGAAGAGCTGAGACTATAGATTTGGACAGAAGGAAAAATAGCGTCAGGCATATGAATACAAATAGATGCAGGGTTCGTAACGTGCCTGACTAGCAAAGGGGGACTGAGAGATAGAGATTCTCCTTGAAACAGCATGTCCAGTCTTAACCCGCTTTGGTTTGATTAGGGTTACAAGTTTTGCAAATGCCTAACACTAGGAGATGAACTCTTAAAATATTGTTTGTTGGCAAAAAAAAGTGTTTTTCTTCTAAAATAGGAATAGGAACATAGGGTAAGAAGGAACCTTCTCAATCATGGGATCCAGACCCTGTAATGTAAGCAACTAAGCAACAAACATCAGTCCCACAAGACCCATAAGGAATATTATTGGGAATATTCATTGGACTACCAGTAACATTAAAACCCTATATCAAACAATAGCATTTACTGAAAACATTGTATTCTTTGATCTGAATTCCATAAAGCTTCTTTAACATTAGATGAAGTGCCTAGATGATGCCTGGCCTTGGACTGCACCAAGAAAGTGAGACCCTAATTGGACCTGCTCATCATTTGGATATAATACAGCCCAAATCATTCTGTTTGCCTCATCTCACTAGCACCTCATCTCAAGATCCTCATTCCAAAGAAATTGAGTAATTATATTTCATGTTTTAACTCTGATATTTTCCTTTCTGCTCAGTTTACTTCTGCCTATTCTCATTTTTTCTGTCCATATAGTTGTTAGTTCCATCTTTTTCCTCTTCCACCTTTGACCTTTGCCCCTTTCCTTGACAGGGTCCACCCTGCCAGTCCCAAGTCCTGGCTCACCCCCTACCTTCATTTCTTCTGGCACTGCACTGTGAAGCTTCTTTGCTGGAAACCCCATAACTAGGCTGACTTCTTAGACTACATATTCCTAGCTAAGTAGCACTACTTTTAACAAATTAATTGAAGCCCATATCTGTAATCCCAACTATTCATCAGCCTTGTGCCACACCTTAAACTCCACTGTCCCACTTCTCCCCACTGTGACTCCTAAAAACAAAGATGCAAAGTTCCCTCTTCTTTTGTTTTGGGGACCCTTTCCCTTGCACCTATTACAGCTCTTTCCTTCTCCGTCTCTGTCGTAGATATGGAAGATGTTTATTTCCTCTTCTCTAATCTTCCCACTTTGGTGACCCCATACCAACCCATATCCTGATGTCTCTTACATCCATTGCCATATCCTTTCCTGCTATGCTCCTTAGGCTTTTGCTTTCCTTTATCTCTCCAGTGCAAATATATCTTAGCTTCTCTAATCTTACAAATTACCCTTATGACTCCAGTTGCTTCTTCAAGTACTGCCTTGTCTCTCTTTTCACTAATACTCCTATGTTCATACAACATGGCTTTAATAATTAACAATGTAATCATTATTTCAGTTCCTCTCCTCTGATTTCAGCCCAGACCCTCTCTAATTTGGCTTCCATTCATAGAATCATAGAAAATTAGAGTTGGAAAGGACTTCAGGAGGTTACCTAGTTCAACCCCTGCTGAAAGCAGGATCATCTCCAATTATATCATCCCAGCCAAGGCTTTGTCTAGCTAGGTCTTAAAAACCTCCAAAGATGGAGATTCCACCACCTTTCTGGGTAACCTGTTCCAGTGCTTAATATCCTCCTAGTGAGAAAGTTTTTCCTAATATCTAACCTAAGCTTCCCTTGCTGCAACTTGAGACCACTGCCCCTTGTTCTGTCATTTGCCACCAATGTGAACAGTCTAGCTTAGGGGTCGGCAGTGTTTTTGGGCAGAGTTCAAAAAACACCTGCAACCTCAACTTGTAAGACATTGGCATGTTAGGGGTGGATGGCAGGGGAGTCACAAGAGACCTGATTCTTGTTGTGGCAGCACAGCCCTGACCCCTTCCCCACTGTTTGCCCTAAGGTACACGTGCCAAGCAAAATGCCTTTGCTTGCTGCACTTTGCCACCTGGGCCAGGGGTTGCCTACGCCGGTCTACTTCCATCCTCTTTGGAACCACTCTTCAAATAGCTGAGGGCTGTTATTAAATCCCCTCTCAGTCTTATCTTCTTCAGACTAAATAAGCCCAGTTCCCTCAGCCTCTCCTTAGATGTCATGTACCCTAAATCCCCAACTATTTTCATTGCCCTCCACTGGACCCTCTTCAATTTGTCCACAACCTTTCTGCAGTGGGGGCCCAAAACTAAACACAGTACTCCAGATGTGGTCTCACCATTCTGAATAGAGGGGAAGAATCACTTACCCATTCCATGCACTCCATTGAAACAGCACTCACTGAAGTCCCTCTTCTTGCTAAGACCATCCTCTTCCCTTTTGACCTGTCAGACTCTTTAGCCCAGCTGATCATGCTTCTCTTTTTAAAATCTTCCTTTGGCTTTCATGACATTTTCATCTTCTTGTTCTCCTTATTCAGTTTTACCTTTGAAGGATCTTCCTCATTTCCCCTTGAGCTGTCTTTTTACGGTCCCTGTCTTGGGGCTCTTTGGACTTCTATTTTCTCCTCATATTTGGGTAATATCTCATTCATAAACACCCATTCAACTCTTATTTCTACGTCAAAAAACATGCAGATCTACTTCTCTGCTCCTGACCTGTCTTGGGCAGAATCATCCAAGAAAAATCTTCACTTGTCTCTCTTATATCTCTTTGTGGACCTCCATCAACCCAAGTTCAATATGATTAAAACAGACCTCTTAAACTTTATCCTAAACCTTCCCCAAGCACTTTTCTGTTTTTCCACTCATGCATTGCTTGCATCCATTCAGAAAATGACTGCAAAGACCATTGCCTTTGCTTACAGCTTTGACTCGATCACCTTCTTTTGCATTCCCCCACTGGCTCTCCCTTCTCTGTCACATCAAATATAAACTACTGCTTTCACTTTCAGGTCCTGCAGGACCCAACTCTACCCACCTGTCCTCTTTTATTTACTAGCAATATCTTGATGCCTATTTCCAATCACACCATGTTGTCAAACTCTACCTCTCATTATATTTTTAAACAAACACCTTTGTGCTTTCCTCCTATGTTGCTCACACACCCACCCACATGAACAAACACACACACAGACACACACACTCCTGCTCCATAAACACACATACTCCTGCTCCACAAACACCAACTCTGGGTGGGAGTACTTGACAGCAGCACTTACACACTTGACACGGTATAGATATGCTGTATCTTTGCCTATGGAGCAGGAGCTATAACATCACCTGGTATTGGTTGGATGACAGCATTATGAAAGAGGATCTAGGAGTCTTGGTGGATCACAGACTCAATATGAGCCTACAGTGTAATTCAGCTGCACAAAAGGCACAAAAGTTTTGGGCTGCCTCAATAGAAGCATTAGGTGCAAGACACAGGAGGTGATAGTGCCTCTTTTCTCAGCGCTGGATAGGCCTCATTTAGTATTGTGCACAGTGCTTGACTCCACATTTTAAAAAGGACATGGAGAAATTAGAGAAGGTCCAGAGGAGGGTGCCAAAATGATGAAGGGTTTGGAAGGCTAATCATAGCAGGAGAGGATGAAGGAAACAGGTGTATTCACCTTGTGGAAAGGGGATATGATAGCAGCCTTCAAACATCTGAAGGATTGCCACAAAGAAGAGGAAGAACACCTGTTGTATCTTGCTGCAGAAAGCAGGACATAAGAAAATAAGAACATAAGACGTGCTGTACTGGATCAGATCATTGATCCATCTAGCCTTGTATCCTGTCTCCGAAAGTAGCAGAGGTGAATACTATAGAAGGAAAGCTCTGAATTGGGTATCTCTGGAACAGGGGTGGGCAAAATATGACCCATGGGCCAGATCTGGCAGACTCTGCTGGACTCTCCTCGTATGGCAACTGCTCCCTGCCCCTGATCATTTTGTGTTTGCCTGTCTCTATACCTTTTCTAATTTTAATAGATCCTTTTGAGGCACCACAAGATGCATGCAGCAGACATCAAAAGACTCTCTGCCCTGCATATTTGCAGTGCAGAATCAAAATTAAATCCCAGGAAATCCCAGTATAAAACAAAAACACTTAAAAAGAGAAAAAGTGGGGTGGTGTATGTGGCTACCTGAAACCAGAGCATGGCTGGCCAGTCACGCCCTGGCATCTAGCCAGGCTCTGCACGACTGGATTGCCACTGCTGCAGTCCTGGGAGGTCCCCAGGACCTGAGGTAAGGCTGTTGGGGCCAGCCCAAGTGCTTGCCCCACCCTCCTGCCCCACCCGGGGGAATCTGCCATGCGCCAGAGTGTGAATGCAGGGGCATTCCATGGGGACCAGTAGAAGTGTCACAATTACACACCATTTCTATTTGCCTCCAAGAAAATGCATGGGCACACTTGGGTGGATGCACCCCATAATTGAGGTCATTTCCCCCATGTGCATTACCTTGCATATTTTGACAGTAAAGTTCATCTGCCATTTTTTTGCTCACTCATTTAGCTTGGTGAGATATTTCTCCAGGTCCTTTCTATCAGCTTGGGATTTGACTACTAGGAATAATTTGCTATCATCTGCTGACCTGGACACTTCTCTTTGAACCTCTATTTCCAGGTCACTGGTGAAAATGCTGAAACTGGGCCCAGCATAGATCTCTAAAGGACTCCACTTTTGACCTCCCTCCATCCTAAAAAGGGACAATTTAGCCATATATATTGCTTTCTATCATTCAACCCACAAAGATCCTTCTTTCCAAGCCTGTGGCAAAGCAAGTTTTAAGAAGCCTTTGGTGAGGAACCTTGTCAAAAGCTTTTTGAAGGTCCAGATATATTATGTCAACTGGATGCCCCTTCTTCATGTGCTTGTTAACACAATCAAAGAACTAACTCCAGAAGATGAGAGCACCAGGATGTGCCTTTACAAAAACCATTATGGCTCGTCCCAGCAGATCATATTTGTCCATGGGATTGATGATTTTATTGTGAATTTAATTTCTGATTTTAATGTTGAATGTGATAATCTTATGGTTGCACTTACAGAGTGGCTCACCAAGAGATACCTCTTCAACCAGGTCCTGGGTGTTATTCAGGATTAGGTCTAGAACTGTTTCTCCTCTTGTGGGTTCTAGAAAGTCATTTGTCTTGTCCAGAAATTTTATTTCCACATCTCACTCTGGTGAGGTGTTTAGCTGATTTATGTGTGGATAGATGAATCTCCCTTTATTACTGCTTGTCCCACTTTAGCAGCAGGTTTAATCTCCATGAGCATTTCATAATCACCTTCATCTTCCTGATGAAGTGGTTGGTAGTACAATCCTAGTACTATATTCTATTTATTCAAGCATGGATATGAATTCTATGGCAGTGTCCCTTTCAGGTAAGATTTTTATGCTGTTACTATCTATATTATCTTTAACATACAGTGTTACTCCTCCACCTGCATGTCCTACTCTGTCTTTCCTATATGGTTTTTAACAGGCTAAAACATTATCCCATTTATTATTATCCTTCCACCAAGTCTCTGAGATGTCTATTATATTGAATTCACCATTTAATACCAGGCATTCTAGTTCACCCATCTTATTTTTTTAGGCTTCTGGCATTTATGTAGAAGCACTTACAAATTTTGTCTTTGCTCAGTTGCCTGTTACTAATCACATAATTTGTTTGGAGCTCTAGATATTCTGATTTATCCACACTATTACCTACAGTTATACTTCATGACATCAGGAAGTCTGATTCCAGACTCCAGAAGCAAGTTTTATTCTCCTAGCTCTGTCAAGGTGTACACAAGAGGATGGCCAAGAAAGGGCTTCAAGAATGACCGCAACGCATGGGAGACTATCAGTCAGACCACCGCAAATGAAGGAAGTATCTACTGCAAGGATCTCAATACTTCAAAACCTTATGACAACAACAGGAGATGGAAAAGTGGGAGCCGCATTTGCCTGAGCTGCAACAGAGTCTGTTGATTCCAGATAGGCCTCCTTATCCATCTTGGGACCCACAGATAAGGCAACCATGGAAGACAATCATCCTCAACTGTGAGGGCTTGCTGAAGGAGAAGATTCCCCTACTGTCCTTCTTGAGACAGTATAGGATCTGAATGATGCTCCTCTCCGGGCTTATGGGCCAATGGATTGAAATTGCAGCAAAGTTTATCTTGGACAGCAGGAAACATTTCTTCACTGTTAGAGCACTGAGGCAATGGAAGAGGCTGCCTAGGGACGTTGTGGAATCTCCATCATTGAAGGTATTCAAGAAGATGGATAAGCCTTGGTTAGGGATGATCTAGGCATAGCTATGCCTGTGCTATACTGTGCATATTTTCCATGCTTCTGGGCGTTGCTGGTTGCTGCATGGGTCCACAAGGAATTATTTTCTCCTCCTGTTGCTACAAGCGTGTGTGTGTGGGTGGTTCACCTTCCTCAGAAACACTGGGTGTTAACTGTAGACCTGGCTGGGGATTTGGACTGGGTGTGTCAATGCTCCTTCTGGGACTAAAAACCAGAGTGTCCTGGCCAGAGCATTTTGCTCCTCTACTCAGGGTCAGATCAAGTGCCACATTTAGGGTCAGGAAGGAATTTTACCCCATGGTCAGATTGATCTGCAAGGGGAGGGAGTTTTTTTCCTGTGTAGTAGGGGACATATCCCTCTTCCTTGGATCTCTCAATTGTATTTAAAAACCTTGCAGCACTGGACACTGACCATTGCTGTTCCCCTGCTTTACCTATGGCAGGTTAGGGTGGGTTGTGTGACAGGGTTGACTGTGTAGTTTTAGTAATAGGTTAAATAAATATTTGTATGGGAATCTGAATAGGGATGATCCTGCCTGCCTCAGAGAGGGAGTTGGACTAGACTGGGGTAGGCAAAGTCTGGTCCCTGGGCTGGATCAGGCCCACGAACAATTCCATTTCCCAACAACCCTGCCTGCATCATTATAGCATTTTTCAGGAGGATCCCAGGAGTGATAGGGCTGTGGCAGCACGAAACCAGAGTTTCCGTGGGGACTGCCCCAGCAGTGCTGGCAGGGTGCATGGCTGGGCGAGGAGCTGCTCTGAGGTTGGGATGTTGTGGTGGTCACAGCACGGTCAAGAGCCAGGGCAGAGCTGTGATCTGGTGCCTGCATGCCCTGGGCAGGGGAACGTGGGCAGTGTATCCTGGCTCTGCCTCAGCTCCAGACCATGCTGTTATTACTGCAAGATCCTGGCCCTGGAGCAGCTTCCCACTCAGCTGCATGCAGGGGCTGCCACTGACCAGATCTACCATTTTGCCTGCCCCTGAATTAGATGATCTGAAGAGGTCCTTTCTAGCCCTACTTTTTCTATGATTCTCTTATCCCCATTTTTCAGATGGGAAATGAAACACAAAGTTGTTAAGACCAGGTCACACACATAGTCTGTGAAAACGCTGAGAAGTAAACAAGTATCTCTCAATCTCTAATCATGGAAACATCCTTTCTCTCGACTTTTACTATTTCATATTAACAGCACTTATATTTCATGTTGGCTTATGCTAGTCTGACCAGGTCATAGCCTGAAAGAAAATATGAAACAGACCCTGTAGAATCCGGAGTGGTAAGCATTTACTGAAACGCAAGTGGACTGGTAATTATTGATTACAGCTTTCTAAAACATGAAATAATAATTTTAATGGCAGCATGATAGTAGCCCTTGTAATGCATGTATTCAGGAGCCAATAAGAAAGAATTACAACCAATATGTAAGGTATAATGTAGGAAGTCAGCAGACAATGAAATGGTCAATATTTATATAAAATATTTTTCTTACAGCTTTATTTATTTGATATTTAAGTTACTAGCAATAATATAGTGACACTATAAGGAGACATGTATTTTCTAGGCTCACTTGTTTTACTGGAATAATATTACTGAATCATACTTAGTGGTGTATGTTATACAGTTCATCTTTTCAGAGGCTGAATAAATAAAATCAAATTGGCTAAGGTGATGTCTTTGCATTAGTCCTATTCCCATAACTAAGGCACTTAGTTCCACTAAAATCAATAGAGTTGAGAGTATGGAAGTGTAGAAGTAAAAAGCAAGCGTAATAACTAGTCTAAATCCTATGTTGGCAAATAGATATGTAATTCTGTTACACTTATCTACATGGCTGATCTTTTATTTGCATATTTTCAAAGGTTTGATCTACAAATGGATTTTAATTTGAGTACTTTTGCTTGAACAGCCTTTTGGGAGTGGGGGCAGGTCATGCATAATCAAAGAGGAAAACAGACTGATGGAAGATGTATGTGGTGCATCTGAGCTCTTCTATGAAAAGAAATATAATTATCCTTGTTATTATTATTTATTTGTACTAGTTAATGGCCCTGCTAGATTTTGGGAAGTCTATAAGTGCAGAGATTTTAAGTGGTAGTTTCCAATCTTCAAAACTTAGTCTCTTAAACAATTGACTAGTGGTATGTGGGAACAGACATTTACCTGATTCTTACAGTGGGCAAAGAGGAACCTAGAGATGATGCAATTTGAGCAAGGGCATGTAGACAACTTATTGTGGCAGACTCTGAAGGAGACCCCTGATGCGCAGAATCTCAGGCCAGTGCCTTAACCACAAAACCTTTCATCGTGCTGAACAAGAGCCAGATTCCGGCCTGCTCTAAGGCTCTGATTCAGTAAAACTTCCCTAGCCAGCTAAAAATATTTACGCACATGATTGAATCCAATTGACTTGTATGGGACCAAAGAGCTCTGGCTATATTGGGCTTAAGTATGTGCAACTTCCAAAGAAGTCAAAAAGTCTGGTGCCTGTATATGATACACAAGAATTGAACCCCTTTCCTGGACAAGTAGCATTTAAGGCAGGATATCTTCTGTGCCTTTGTAAGCAAAAAACCAAACATACCTTTCAAAATATAATTTGAAATGTGATTCAAAATTTCAAGTATCATTTTGGAGAAAAACATAAACTCATGCTTTAAGGTCACGTACTTTTTATTTCCTAACCTGAAAGGAAAGAAAGAACCAAAAAAGGAGGGGTGATGCATAGATCAGGGTGCTGGTAAATAGGGTGGCCATCATAGAGGACATTCTGGTTTTCTCTCTTCAAGAGAAGAATAGAGGACATAAAGTTTCGTATCAATAGAGGACAGAGGACAACCAGACTGTCCTCTATGATGGCCATCCTACAGCGGTAACAAATGTCACTGTATATAACATTTGCTCTCCTATTAAAATCTCTTTAAGTAACATTGACCAGCAATAGCAGTCCAGGTGGGAATGCTTATCTGTCTATACTTTGAAAATCACCATCTGTGTTACCCATCTTGTTATTATCAGCAGAGAAGCTGAGAGCTGAAAGCTGATTTATTTCTTAATGTAATCCATCCAGGTCAAGGTCTAATCACATTGTTTCCCAAAGTGATGAAGAGTTTACAGCCACTAACCAAAGAGTGGATGAAATCCCAGGACCACAGAAGTTAAAGTCAATCTCCCATTTAATGGAGCTAAGATTTTGCCCATGATCTATTCTATGGGCAAATGCAAAGTAAAACACCTAATCACAGACCAGCATCAACCCAGGCAGCCCTGCACAGCATTACTACCAAGGTCTCATTCTTTACCTGGGATGGCCGTCTCCAGAGATTACTAATTTAATTATATTCATCTCTGAAAACCTAGGAGATTTGAAAATGAAATGTCTACTCTGATGTAGAGGGCCAGAATCAATAGCCATTAAGTGAATGAGGACATTTGGAGTATGTGAGTGTCTAAACTGTCTAAACTACTCTACTCCATCACCAGTGCAGTTCATTCGGATAATACTTAGGAGGCTAAGAGACAGGCAGAATCGTTCATCATCCCAATGCATCTTGGGTGACCACAAAACTAACACAGACAGTCCACATCCTCAGGTGGCTTGTAAATGGAGTTCGCCTGTGGAAAGGGTGAGCAGAACTGAGAATCTGGCTCACTGATCTGTGCAGACGAACACAAGATGCAGTGAAAAAGTATGAAATAGCAAAATAATGCTTTAGCTGTTCCTGAAAAGATGTTTTTTGCTCATCTATCTCCACTATAGTGAAAATACTGTTGCTTTGTGGGACATAATGAAGCTAAGGTTCCAACATAGCAGCTTCAACTGCAGTATTAATTGGGAATGTGTGGGATAATTCTGTAGAAATGTCTCCCTTACCTCTTTCCCCAAACCTTAGGGTTTCATACTAAACAGAACAGATCACATCCTTAGCAGTTCTGCTCTGCTTTGTACAGCTGCATGCTGCAGGTGGTGCCCTAAAAATATGTTTGTTTATTTTGCATCACTGCAGGCTGCAAAGCTGCACTTAAAAATGAAATAGATTCCTCCCTCTCCCCCTTCCCCTGCTCTTCCAATCCCTTCAACATGATTGAAGGCAGGTGATGAATAACTGAGAACAAGTGATAACATTTAGGCTTGGTATGAAAGGATCCAAACCAGAATTGCTGGTTAAAGCACAGAAGAAAAACTGACAAACACAGTGTTTGGTTTTGAGATTTTTCATACTGTTTGATTCCAGAGAGGCAAGCCATGCATGGCAAATTCACCTGAAACCTCCCTAATATCCAGGTGAAATCATTACAATTGTTTCAAAATTGACACCTGTAAGTATAAAACACAATCAGTCAACAGCAGAGCAGAAATCAATATGAAAAGGTGAAGATGGTGACAGGGTAAATATAAATTGGCATAAAGTGACTAGTGTAAGTATTTCTAATATACTTGAATATCACAATAAATAAGCACCATTTTAGACAAATTAGATCAGACCTTGTTCTATCCTGGCACGTCCCTGATAACTGCTTCCAGCCTGGAGGTTTTTCAAGGCGATATGCTTTCGGTTGCTCAGGATATTGCAAACATTACTCAGAATTTTTTTTGTTGCTCCTTTAAAGTTACCTGCTGTACATTAGGACTTAGGTCTTGCTGTTTGTTTATACTGCATGAAATTCATTCCTCTGCAGAGCTCAGCATACAGTCCATGCATTGCTTAAATCTCCTGCCCCCAGTCTTCAAAGTGGATCTTATGTAGGATGTTAGTGATGTACAGGATTTAGACTGCCATCTCTGCATAGAGATGAACCTCTTATCTTCTGAACCTTTAACATTCAAGATACTTTAGTGTTTTCTTTTAAAGGAAAAGAAGCATTTTATGAATGAGAACTCTTCAAAACTAGCATCACTATTGATTTGCCCTAAATTAGTAGCAGCTCTTATAAATTTCACAACATAACATTACTTGGCTTGCTGTCACCAGGACATTGCCCAGTAATCTTTAGGAAGTGCTTAAGAGAGAGATCTTTTCTTGGCAACTTTGAGTTCTGTGGAGCTTGAATGGTGCATCACTATAACCAAGTTTCCACCTGCACAACTCTGAGCTACTTCCTAGGTGTACAACTACAGGTCTCTCACCTCTGTTAATCTATATTATCTTTCAGTACACTTTTAACTAAGTATTTAACAGAAGAGAGGTCACACATGCACAGCTCAAACTTCTTTGTCTGGATGCTTTATGAGTCTTGTAAAATGACAGCATATACTCAGTATGTCATTTTCCAAGTCTGATAAAAGTCAGTTCTAATTAGAATTATTTTCTTTCTTCTCAGAGACTTTTTATCTATAGGCAGTAAACAAGAAGCAGCAAAGCCAACATCCCTAACAGCGCTAAGATCAACATTCATGTCATAGTGGCCAGAAAATATAAGGAAATCAAAGTTAAAACAAGTAACCAATTCATACATGATGATTTATTATTTTATGGTTACAGTGCAAGATTCACTTAAGTGCCCATAAAAGTGAATTGAAAGGAAAGATTAATTTCTTTCCTCCAACCAGGGGTAAGCCTGAGTCAAGGCTTGGAGATTAGGTTTTTGAAAATAGAAAAAAAGTCATCTCTTAACATTGTGTTGCATGCCACCGACTAGTACCAGTAGTTCCTCTGTTACCTAATGCATTTATCATTACTGAGATGCTACGTCCATGTTCCTATTACTGAAACTGTATTCACAGAACCCTCCTTATGATGTAAGGAAAATGTTTAAACAATCAACAATTGTATAGTCCAACTGGATAGTTTGGAAAACTCACTACATATTTGTTATCGCTCTTCTTGTCTATAATAACTACATCCATAGTAACATGAAAAGCAAGAAAAGATGCAGCTAGCCTGGGTTACTTAATGCTGAGATCTCTGATACTTTGTCATTTTGTACTATTTCCTTGGCATGAAAAGGAAGGCCTTATCTAGAAATACAGCTGTGTTCAGACACTGACATCATGAAACTAGTTGATGTACGGTACATCCTGTTTCTCTTAATGGCAACGACACCTGTATTGAACTGTAGTTTTCTTTGCTCGTAGCTTATTCTTATCCATAAAACCAAATTAGAAAAATAAGTCTAAATCAACATTAGATATTACCTGAGCTATATAATTTGAGACTGAATACTTGTGACGACTTTGGCCAAGAATATTACTTGTTTATTTTTATTATTTTAGGTTACGCTCTTCGTACCAGAAAATGATGTTAGGGGGAAAGAGGTAGTTTTGCCCATTGTAGGAAAATAATTTTGATTGGCCAGTTGGGTCATAAGAGAATCATGCTAATTAGTCTGTGGTTTGCACTGAAAATTGAGTCCCTTATTGCTATTTGAAAGTAATCAGCATAAAGCATTTTGTGACATGACTGTATGAAAGATGCTAGAAAATAAATGCAATTGTACTCTAATATATTGGATTGTATTGTGAAAATGAACTGTAAGAAAGACTTGTGGAAATGAGCACTGGTAGAGAAGATGACTGTGAACACTTACTGCAAGGAAGATCTGAAAGGAACTGTGAGCCACTTCTATGTACTGGTATTCAAGCAAACACCCTGAGACAGTGATGTAGCGGTGATCTTCCGGTGCCCAATCTGGGGCTGGGGTTACTGATGTCACTGTGCAGCCTGGCCCATTTTCCATCCACCAGGAGCGGTGCATTGAGATATTAAAGGTCAGAATGAGATCTGTTTCCTGCAAAAGAGAAAAGGAAGATTATAATTTTGGAATGGTACTTGTGTGTCAGTGCTAATATCACTTCCAACTGTTCACATAGATATCACACAGCAGGCATAAAGAAAGTTACATCAGAAAATTACTGGAGAAATCTTATCCCCTGTGGCAAGCCTGAGTACCTGGGGCTTGGCCTGTAGAGGTGGGTTGAATGGGGGCTGGAGGAAAGTAATCCTTCAACCCAGGCTCTGTCGCAGGCAGTAACTGTGGCCTGGGCTGTCATAGGCCAGTTACTGCTGTGCCTACACTGCAGTGACTGCTGGATGTGCATAACAGAAAATGCACCCTCTCTATCCTGACTCCTTGTAGTTTGTTCCTGCCCTAATTCTCCAAGCCCTGCAAAAGCACAATAGATAATCCCCAGGAGCTGAGCTTCATGGAAGTGGTGGAGGAGTATGGATTTGTTGCAAGAACAGTAAAATCTGTCTAATTATTACTAGTTAGGCATTTTGTGTGAGAAAATACGCAAGTACTGTTTCAAAATTATTCTACAGTGCATGCTAAGACTCCATAAAGAATGATTTTTGCCATTTTTAATGAAGAAACACTATAATTTTGACTGCAAACAGTACACACACTGTCTTGCTCTATGAGAATTCTGCACATTCAGGAGCTTTCAATTTACCTAGTTTTTCCTCCTAATATAGCTTTCAGTTTCCTGGTCAGTGCCATGATTCAATGGGCCTTAAACCTTGTTACTATTGCTGTTACTGCTGAATCATGAGCTGGGATTAGGCCTGCCAGCAGTGGGCCATGTGACTTAATGTGACCACTGGTGAGAGAGCTTCACACATTACATTCACTTGCTGGCTGACAGCTTACTAAACTATTAGTTCAGTAACAATTAAAATGACAAATTACCATGAGGAAATTCAATTTACTACATTTATAGCTTGTATTAGGTTTTACTCTGGGTATGTACAAGCCTAACATTTATATCAAACTAACCAGGGTTAGGTCAATCTAAATGCTCACTCATGCAGGATTTTGTAGGGTTTAATTTGGCCAAAAAATGGTGCACCCAATCTAAGTTAGTTCACGTAAAGAAGTGAATCTAGGAAGGGGTTAACCCAGTCTCTTGAATGCCTGCATACATTCGCAGCATAACCCCAGGGCTGGGATAACCCAGCTATTCACCCCAGCCCTGGAGCTGAGCTAATACAAACCCCAGTCCCTAACCAGACTATCTTTGGCCCCCTGACTCTCCCATGACCAGGTAACACTCCTGCAAACCCTGTCTACATACCCACCATTTCTCTCTGTATCTGTCAACTTTCCATGAGCCTGCCAGCCCTACCAATCCCACCATATCCTCTTCCCACCCAGACTTATACCTTGGGCTGCCTGTGCCAGTCCCAACAGTGGTGAACAGCTGCACATGCCACTGCCAGGAGCAGCGAATGGCTGTATGTGCTGCTTATGGTCTAGGTTTAGGTGGCTTAAAGTGAGCTTCCTAAACCTAGACTGGGTGCAGCATATGCTAGTTCACATCCCCAGTGACCAACAAATAAAACCAGAGTGCCTACCTATCCCAGTGATAAATTAACTAGATTTCACTGAACTCCTACAAATCCTAACGTCCAACTCTGCAGGAGGACCACATCAGTTCCACTTTGTATGAGAGTCTCTTCAATTGTGAACTAGTTGGGGGTAGAGGGAGGGAGGGATAGGATTTGCCTTTGTTATATGTCATTATAGATTTTCTAGATTCCACTTCTAAATTCCTTTGTGTTTCACAGTCTTAGCCTTTTAACTTGGCAAAGCAAATTGCTTGCAGAGAGTTTTTTTTGCAAGTAAGTAGTTTTTGTCTATTGCCTTGTCCAAAGAGTACAGGGCCTAGTTAGATGGGAAAACAGTCTACAAATCCCTCACAGCCAGGACACAGTAGCTTGTGCAGAGGATATTGAGTCAGTTATGCTTTTCCTTAAGGTTATATTTATAAATAGTTTATAAAAGCTTAAAAAATGATTAATACATATCATAAGCATATTATGGACATGAATGATATGTACTAAGAGCTGGTTGCATGCATATCAGTCAAAGGTGTGAAAACCAGTTTGAAGTAATCTATCAGAAGCCCGGACTCCATAACAACCTATGACATTAACCCGTTATAAACTATTGATAAAAATAACCTCATTGTCAAGTGTGACCATCTATTTAAATCAGGATGTATGCTCAGTCATGCAAGTAAAAATTCCTTGTGAGAAATGTCTTTTCAGAACCAAACTCTCCCCTATGTTGCCTTGAGTAACCTACATTTTTCAGACTGTAGATAATATTAATAATTAAGATCCTCATAAAGATTTCAGAGTGTAACTATTTAACAAGGTTTACCATAGTGATCCGAATATAACTATTCACAGATACACATGTGAATTTTCCCATGTCCTGAAAAATATACATTTTTTCAATTTAAATGATAGGCTGTCACTTTTTGCATTAACTCAACCAAAGCTAATTCTATTCAGAAGATTTTTGTATAATTTTATGATTGATATATCACACTAGGATTGTATGTGGCATCACCATACTGACTAATGTATTTAAAAAAATAAGTCCTGCCCCAGATGCAGTGATGTTACTTCTGTGTTTGTCTTTTAAAATCGATTACTAGTGTGAACTCACTTAACCAACTACCACATGGTAGGACTAGCTGTATATGGTTTTGTAGTCAATAAAAAGAAAATCATACAATCCCATAAACCTCTGAACATGTAAACATTCACCATTATGAGCAGCACTTCATTAGTATGAAGTGAATGATACTACTCATGGTAGTAAGTTCTAGTAGTTAAGGTTGAATGATCAGATCACCATGTGAACATATGAGCAAACAGCCCAGACCTACCAGAACAAGATGCTTTCACGTCTGGTGACCTGAGTCTAAGCGCTGCAGTTTAATATGACAAGCATCATAAGACAACCTTTGCATTACTAAAAGCAGCCAAACAATGAGTGTAACTTAGGAGCAAAGTCAAGTGCAAGCAAGTAGAATGGGGATGGCATACAGAAAAAGAGATGTGCTGAACAAAGTTACACTTGTGACCACAACCTAAGTTTATACATAACTGAAAATTTAGTCTGTGGGGAATATTTTGGTATAGATACAAGGGGGTTGAAGTGCAAGACTTTTTCAAACAGATAAACAATACTAATATTTTCTACAAAATGAAAATATTTTTTTCACAATACCTCCCAGATAGTCCCAATGCTCTAAAACAATGTCCAGAATGATGAATACTCTCTTTGCGGCTAGAGTTTCTAATTGGGGGGCACACTTGATGACCTTTTCCTCACAAGGAAACTGAAAACACATTGTCTAAAAATTTGCCATTGGGTCTGATAGTCTTCTCAAATGCACTGATATAATTCTAGAGTGAGATATATAGAAGTCTAGCAAAAAAGGGGAAGAAGCTTAGGTAGACTAATGCAACACTTCTGTTCACCAGTTCTGGGCTGAATGGTCCAGCAGGCATAACTGGGGGGCTGTTTGTATTATGGTAGCCTTCTGGCTCCGGTGCTGCACAACAACTCCCTGACCTCAAGTTCCATATGTGCCATACCTGCATGAGGCCTCTCAAAACAGCCTGGTGGTTCTCAGAGCACAGCCTTCCCCACCCCCTGCCCTATGGGATCTTCTCTTCATTGGAAGCAGGGACATTGAGACCCCTTTTTGGTACATAGGCCTCTTGTAAAATGCCTAGAATATGGCTGAGAACATCCTAGAGTGTCTTAATCTAGTGGTAGTCTAATAATATGATTGAGATCAAAATCTACCACCTTTTCGTGAGAAGACCCTTCTCCTTTAAATCATCCTAATTATTGAGGGAAAATTGTAAACTCTATTTTTTTTTAATCAAAGCAGCTGGAAGAATGAATAGGATAAATTGTTTGGTGTTATTTTATTGTTTGCAGCACAATTACAAGTATCATAATTGAATAAAAATGCTTAGCAAAATAGAAATGAGTGGACCAAATGGCCTCCTTCAAGAAAAAAGTGCATTTGGCCACCAAATACTGTTTTTAAATTTCTTTAAAATGGGTCAGGACTAGCTGGACACAGAGAAGCATAATCCTAATGAGTATATCCCCACTCATTTCAATGGACTTGTGTTTGATTACACACAGCTTTGCTATTCCAAAGCCTTATGAATGAGAAGTGGAAGTAAATTTAAAAAATGCATAGACAATATAATTACACATTAACATCTGCATAATCACATATGTAAATAAACCACTGCATGTGCCAGCAATATTTTGTCCATGAAAATATCCCCAGAAGATTCACAAATTCAAGATTTTATTATGCAAAATATTTTTTTTGCAAAATTATCATTTTTTAGTTGCCGTTTTAGTTGAAATTCATACCACACAAAAGTGCTCTACTCAAAAATAGCTTTTTGGGGCTCATAGTAGAAAGAAAAATCTTGAGTTAATGTGCAATGCAAGACAGGGTGTTAACAGATCTGTTTCTGGCTTTGCAAAACATTTCCCATTGGACTCTGATTTACCAAGTAAACCAGACAAATATCCTTGTTTTTTTCCCTCATTTCCAGAATGGGATGATACCCTTCTCACAAAGGTGGAAGATGGCTTAATTCCTTAAATGTGCATCTCCTCCTGAAGGTTTGCTGTGTTCCTTAGATAAAAGTGACTAAATTAACATTGAGTGCCAGTAGGATTTTAAAATTGTAAATCTAATGAGTCATCAAAGAACTTTTAGAAGGAGAAAAAAGCAGACAATTGATTGTGAGTCTTGTTTCTGAAAACATCTCCACATATTTCTTGACAAATCTTGGTGTAATAGGCTCTCCCAGGTTACAAACAAATGTCACATGTACTGGGATATATCATTTTGTCCCAGGACAAAGTACCTCTCTCAAATCCATGGCTGTTATCTATGTCTGTTGTCCTGGGACAAATCCTAAAAAGGTTCACGGGATAAGATTTATTAATGGTTATTCCAGGACATTGCAAGGTACTTCTAAACAGTTTTTCTGGTATTGCATCATTGAATCAAGGATAGACACGTGGCAGTACATCAATTGCTCACAAAAGCCTGATTAGAAGGGCAATGTGTACATGCCAATTTTGGGAAATGTCTGTTCTGGGACAAACCCAGGAACAACTTGTCCAGGGACAAATGCAACATCTATCCCTAGCCTAATTGGTTTAAAACAGAAAAACCTTGGCTGAAGTCAAAATGGAATAACCAGTACAAACTCCTTACAAGTGGGGCTGGAGTCAAGTCCAGACTCTATTATGTCTCTAACCATACCAAGTGAGCTAGCTAGTTGACACATGTGCAAAACAAAACTAAGACACAGATTCCCCAAAGGTTTAAATGGGCCATAGGCCCATTGACTTGAAGGCTTGTTACAGTTTGCACCACTTCAGGATTGACTCCCTTAAGTGAAAGTAATTTCATCTACAGGTTAGGTGATTATGCATACTTGACTGGTAGTGAAGGACTTGTGAGTAGTTTTAGCTTTTAATGAAAAAACTGGTGAAGTCTAGAAGCTCTTTGAAGAATTGTATAAATTGGAGTGAGGTTGATGCATCTGTCATTAATATCCATTCTTCTGGAGCACTGAGAATTCTTCATGAAAATGTCCTTCTTGCTAGTTACACATGCTATTATGCACACTGTTTGAATACAGTTTTAGTGGGCATAAGCAAAATCTACACTGGCAGCAAGGGATTCCCCTCCCTCCCCTCACCTCCCTTTGTGTGTTTGCTACATGTTTTCTTTTCAACATCTGTGGTTCAGAGACTGTTCAGAGGAATAGCTTGATAAGCCTTGAAGCTATGGAACTTAACAGGAAGTGTGATACATGTTGGGCATGCCAATATGGTACTGTTCACTGCCAGTATATCAAAGAAAATTTTATCATCTCAAATCAACAAACAGTTGGTTCCTTTTATTAGACACAGAAATACATCTGTACAAGCTTTATTAATGATCACCATGATGCTTTTGCAAATCCTGCTGATATTTGTAAATGAAATTTACATTTGCTGTTAATGAAAATCCTTGGAGTCCTTTGAAGCAGACTCTGCTCATACCTCCAAGAGTGGAAACTAGGCACAAATATCTGGAAAGACATCTTTATTGACCTTCTTGAGATGACAAAGACATTTAATGTAGATATGGGGAGATACTGGTTTATTACATAAGACAGCTACCATCTAAGCACCTCACAGAGGCATCATAGGCTCAGATACTTTTGAGATAAGTCTGTAATTGAAATTGTAAGTTCAGCCTACCCTCACTTTATAAAAATATGGACCATTGGCAACTTTGATTCAAGACCCAGTGTCAGATTAACTTCATAGTGCATAACAGAAGAAACAAGAGTAAAAAATTAAATTCAGAAAATGGCCATTCTTCCCTTGCTACAGAGGGTAGTAGAAGTCCAGTCCTGTTCAAATGTGGAGAGAGTTGTTTAAAGGGTATATGATTAATTATTTCCTTTATGGTGTTACCATAAGGCAGTTTTTGCATCAGTTCTGGCAGACTATTCCAGATACAACCTGAGGAGAAGGTGGAAGATAGCAGTAACTCAGGATGGTTCCTCTACTCTAGGAATAGACACTCAAAAAGCTCGAGGGGAAATTTAACTAAGTTATATGGCTTTCTGTAAGAGGTATAGTTTAGATCAGTAGTGAACAGAACATGAATTCACCCTTTGGTGGGTGCAAATCTTAGACCAAGTTCTACCATTTTAAAACTAGTCTGCGTGTGTTGAACCAGTGTTCTGTTACAGGCATACATAGACTGGTTTCCAATCACTTATACTAGTGCAAGTATAATAGCTGTACTTGGCCCTAGAGGTACAAAGGACATTGCTGACACAGGGAAACAGAATTCTACTTCTATACACTAGTTTCAGGGAATCTGGCTCATTATGTCATGGGAGCTCAGCTTCACTCATTTTTATAATTAGAAATTTCTGAAAACCTGACAAAGCTTTCATACTCGTTTTGTCAAATACAGCAGTGCAACTGCTTATTTCATTTTTCAAACCCAAACTAGCAAGTACAGAGTGCTTGGAGACTGAATTATCACATGCAGTTTCAGTAATAAAAGATCAATGTCTAAGAGCTTCTGGATGCTTTGGATGCACAGAGGCCTCTACAGGCAGCTTTTTCTTCTGTTATCTCAGTTTTCCACTTTTACTAGTTCTCCTCAGCCAGTTTCATTTTCTCATGAGAGCAGACCTTCTCTAGGCTAAAAAAAACCTGCATTCACCATTGGGGAAAAACAATGTGAACAGCTTGGCACCTGTTTCTGTCTGTTGTTTGTGGTGGTCTCACAATGCATAACATGCAGCAGTCCAAAGGGATGCTGTATTTTTTTGAAACACATGCCGTTTATTTTTTTCTAACATCATACATGTAATAGGGTTGATCTCCATCCATCAAAAGACCACAAAGTTCTGTAAAGTTCCATACACAAAGATATTGTTACTATATAACAAATGCCACTTTTGTGTACAGATGGTGGATTTCTCATGTATACTTTCTTTTCACTAATCTCTGTTGCCTCTATTTTCCTTTCTCCTGAACATGCATCTTTATTCCTCTTCCCTTTGGCATAATTTGTCTTGGTTAACTATAAAGTCCTGTATATAGTGGGTACATCTACATGTTCAATTACCCTGATACAATAAACTCAGGCACAGTTTGCATTGGAGTCAGCTCCTCCCAGGTGCAGCACCTGAGATCACAGTAATTTGTGCTGGGGCAGAGCAGCCCTGGGCTGGCAGAGGCCTGGGGGGTCAGCCCTGGGGTCTGGGTGGCAGTGTTGGGTGGTGGAAGCCCCTGAGCTGAGGCACAGTGTGCCCTAGCCAGCCAGAGAGCAGCACGTGGAGACAGGAGCAGCCAGCCCAGGGCTGCCTGCTCTCCCATTTTGTGGCACACTGCGCCTGGCTGGCATGTAGTGTGTCAGCATAGGGGCTCCAACACGCATGGAGACAGGAGAGCAGGGAGGGCTCCTTGTTCTCTCATCTATGCACTGTCCCAGCACAAGCTATTTTTCTGTGCACTGCTTTTTTTTTCTAGGGATGTTTTTTTGGCTACCGGGAAACCCAGTAGTAAATTTTGCTCCCGCTCTGCAAATTAGCAGCACCACACACAGTTTAACATGCAATGCACATGATTTCTGGCACCACGAACAACAAGCGCCTGTATGCGTGAATGCAGCCACTGGTGCCAAACCTGCTCTTCTTACACAGCAATTTGTTTACATCACTGTAATGCCTTTGATTTCAACAGAGTTCCTCTTGGTTTTCATCAATGCAAGCAAAAACAGTTAAGGCCCATATATGAGCATCCAACTGCCAATATGTAAATGAAGAAATCAGAAGCAGGTTCACCTGTACTTGTAAAAATTCGTGCTCTTACATAGTTCTAAAGTATGTTTTAAGGGTGGGATACTACCAGACAGGATAATGAGTCACTATTAAAGACAAATTAAAGGGGAGGATGGGGATAGATGATTCAGCCCCTTTGAAGTTGCAAAATAATTACAACATCCTCAAAAAACAAGAAAGAAAGAAAGAAAAAGAAAAAGTATATTCTGACAAATCCTCAAAATATCCAGCAATTCCCATACACTGTTGGGTACTGTCACTGAGTACTGAACGGTGCTAATGTTTTGGTCACTCCTGTCCACATTCCTGTGACATTATGCTGAACTGCAGTCAGTACAATCACAAATAATATGTTTTAATTTCTTCTTTAAATACAGTTTGTATAATAAGAATTTTGATATGTTTTAAGTAAACAATTATCCTCTGCTAAACTCCAGTTTATATAAACCATGGGCTCCTGTACATGTGCAGGGAGCCAGCTCTGATGTGTTGGACAGATTTGATGAATTGAGTCTGCTGGAGCATGGAAATTGACACGTTTCAGAAGCCTTCTGCATCACGTGTATCATCAGCTTCCCCATGCATCTCTACACTGAAAACAATAGCAGTGGGGAGCTGGAGGATGGACCCAATGATATCATGAGGTCGCATCCAGCCCTAACATCTATGAAATCTATGAAATAAAACACATTCAATAAGCTTTAGTTCAAAGTTCCCCATCACCCTTTTTTCAGCATGGGGATGCTGATAAGCATGATGTGTGGGTGCTTTTAATTAGCGTAGCTTGTGAATTATAGCCCCTGGTGTTGTGCCCCAAAACATGTGTAAAAATGCCTAATATCATTGATTCACCTTCACTAAAGGTTTTGGAATACACTTAGCAAATATTTTCTTAACCTCAGTAGAAACTACTGTGACAGTTATGATGTTGGAACTGAGACATAGAGCTGAGAGGGAAACAATTTTCCTGTCCTTTGAAAATTTTCAAGATTTCAAAAAATGCAGGAGAAAACAAAGACTTTTTAAACTTTTTCAAGCAGGACTGAAGATACAGACCCATGTGCCACAACAGCCAAATTACCCTGTGGTTAGGATATCCTTGGCATCAAGATTGAAAAATTGGGGCCTGTATTTTTATTTTAATTAGACAAGAATGGAAATGAAGACAGTTAGACTCTGGAATGTATAACCAGCTTTCCTTGTAGGCATGTAACTCCTCTCCCACCTCAGCTGTGTAACACTCGCAGACAATTTCACATCCTTTTTAAATTCAATTCAATCTTGATTTTCTTTCCAAAATGAAGAAATGGTTATGAAAAATTCCCAAGGCGCCACTTATTCATTTTTAATTGAAAATGCATGGTTCCACTGGCTTACAGAAGTATTATGTTTGTCATTAGTTGTACTTTGTTCTCAGGATACATTTTTTTTTCTTTTTAAGTGGTAAGAGAACTATGCCTCTTGTCTTGGTTTATCCAGGCAAATATATAGATAGATAGCTCTTAGAACTTGCAGAGACAAATATAAATAACCTCCTAATTCTAAATAATACACTTTTAAGTACAAGGACATATTACATTTGGACAGCCAAAGATTGGGTGTAGATTCTTTTCATTAGGAACAAAGCTTTCTGGCAATGATGGAAAGGTCTATCTATAAGAGAAAATATTAAGAAGAAAATTGAAACTTCTAATACCTTTCCCTTGTAGTGATTAATTTGTTATCTCAGAAACAATATTTTTGTCACTCTGTGCCAAGAGGACTCTATCCAAGCCAGCATTCTTATTTTAGTCTAATATAAAAACATCTTTCCCTAACCATATATCAAGATGCACTTGGAGCTTGAGTGTGGCATAGAGCTGCTACGACAGGTGTAACTCACCCAGAAATCCTCCCTATGTAGATGGATTTCCCCTGAGCTTCATGGCACCTTTGCATTACAGAAGTGACATGGAGGATGTGCAGCAGAATATAAAATCTGAGCCCCAATTTAGGGCTTCTGCTGGGTGTAGAGACAAGTTTGAACCAAAACGCTGGACTACACATATGAGCAGGAGGAATAAGGACACCTGTTACACATCTTTGTGGTTCCCTAGACCTTTAGGCTGGGCACAACAAAATAAAACAGGTATTCTGTGCCTGCTACTTTCATTGTGCAAAAATAGGTGGGAGGGTCTGAGCAATCTAACTGTGTTAGGTTTATTAGATATGAGTTCCTTGTCCCAACTTTTAATGTTTATGGGTTTTTCATGAAATATATTCTTTATCAACCCAGTTTATAACTCTACCTATGCAGATGCTTGTAGAAGGGAAAATATACTGCTTTAACCTTCATATGTTCCCATGGGGTAATTTCCTACCCCAGATGCATACTTTGTGTAGTATCTTAAAGTTAATTAATTCTAAAAATTTTTGGTTTTAGGACATTGTCACAGTGCACAATATCCCCAAAGAACAGCCATCTTACATGAATGGTTTGTGCTTTGTGGATGAAAAACTGCCCAGGGTAATATGTTACCCCAAGTGTGGATGTGTTTTTCCATATGGGGTAACAACTTACTCCAAGCTCATGTTAACACATTAGGGTAACTTGTTACCCCAGTGCAATTTCTGTATAAATGACAGGCCTAGACCTGTTTGGCCACTTGGGTGGATGCATCTGAAAGGTCAGCATTCATTCATACCTCATTCATGTCCACTTCAGGTATCCATGGTAAATAATGGATGGCCATCCTCCACTCTGCTTTTGCAGTAGATGTGGTAATCCCCTTTGCTAATCACTTTGTTTGTAAGCTGCAAAGTAATTAAAACACCCTGCCCTTTGCCAACCTGCCCCAAACCCTTTTGTCACATCACACCCAAATCCACTTCTACTCTCTTTTCTCACGGCAAAACTTCACCTTACCTACCCTTTTCATAACACACAAACTAGTTTGCCCTGCCTTTGTTGAAAGTGAAGACAAGGAGCAAAGGGGCATCAGATACCCGCAGTGTACACTATGGAGTTCCCTTCAATAGTAAGGGCTTGACACTCCTCCTTTTACCTGTTCTCAATAAGTCACTGCATGTATGGTTTCCATTTGGATTGCTGGCAAAGGGTGGATGCTGGTCTCTGGCTTCTGTGCCCAGGAGGAGAGGGTGCTACCTATGCTGCCATAGGGCAGGTCAGAATTGCTTCTGTGACAGCATAGGTGGAAAGGCTTGTCTTTGATTGTTATTTATATGCACTAAGCGGTAATAATTTTTTCTTTTTTTTCTGCAATCCTGGATGAGAAGGCAGCAGCTCATATTCAATACTGAAGCCTGTCTTGCACAGGTAATGGGGGATGACAGCAACTCATCTACTGATGAAATCTTATCCTAAGGCAGTGAGGATGCTGACTTTGTTCCAGACATGGGAGATTGTTCACAGTAAGCAAACCATGTGTCTATGGAAGCTTCATTCAGCTCAGATGAGGACTAGTTGGTGCCACAAGCAGAAGTGATGCCAACACTTCCAGTGGAAAAGGGAAAAGGACCAGCTCGGAGCCACCATGAAAGACCAAGGAGAGCTACAGTAGTTTGTGGAGCAGAAACACTGTCACCACCCCCGGAAAACATTGCAGATGATGACACCTTTAGAGGAAGGAATGGCAGATTGTGGGGAAAAAAGTCCACAGCTAATACATCATCAGAGAACAGTCAAGGTCATAGTCCATGAAAGTGCTAGGCCAACAAGAGAAAGTAATAAAGATACGGTGGTGGAAACATTCTACCTGTTTCTCTCACAAGATATCCTGACTTGTCATAAGAGAAACAGACAGAGAGGCAGAAAGAAGATTCAGGGAGTGGAATGATAGCCATCCTGAAAATAGAAAGGAGAGGAAAAAGAAGGACAAAACAGAGCTGAAAGCCTACACTGGCCTCCTACTGCTGAGTGGTCTATACCATGGTGGTCATGAGGGGAGTTGTGGGAGCAACACGCTGGGCATCCTTGCTTCCGTGCCACCATGAGTTTAAAACAATTCCATCAAATCACCAACTACCTGAGATCTGACAACAAACTGACACAATTTGGACACAAGTCTGGTATGGATGAACGACACATGCCCCCGGTGGCTGGTGGGGTATGGAAGCGGTAAGCAGGAGCTCCTGCAGATGCTGCTGGCACTGTAGGCAGCAGGGGGGTGGGGTGGGGTTGTTGAGCACTGACCAGGGGTCAGCAACCACCTGCAGATGCCACCAGCAGCATCAGCAGCAGCCAGTGGGGATTGATGACAGCCCACAGATACCGCCAGCAATCAGTGATTACTGACCACCTGCAGATGCCTTTTTGTAGGGAGTGCACTGCCATGCTCTGGGGGTGCATGTGCACCCCTGTGCACCCCCTACGTGTCTCCCCTGCTGGTATGAGTGCCTTAAATTACAAATTGCCACAATGCATCCCAGTAGAATCTTCTGCAAGCATGAGTGGATGTTGTGCTTTTTGTCCAAGGATAGATGACCACAAAACCTGGAAACAATGTGAAGTTTGTAAGCAATTTGCTTGTGTACATCACAGTACATCACTGCTGCTTTGTGAGGAATGCAATATTTAGTTAAAACAGTTAGGAAATGTATTTAGAAGTAATTGTTAGTTTGAAAACTGTGTGAACTGCAGACTTCGCAAATTGTTCATTCACGTTTTGAAAGTCTAAAAAAAGTTTAAATTGTGTTCACAGTTCTAGTTAAATAATATTTTGCATTCAAATCATCATAAATAATCTTTCAAACAATATGTATGTTAAATAAATAGTTTCTGATACATTTATACTGTTGTGAGTGGGGTAACAAGTTACCATGAGACCAAAAATGTTGAATTGTGGGGTAACAAGTTACTCCATGGGAAGTAAAAATCGTTATGATTTCATGAGATTGGACGAGGGTTAAAACTAACAGCTAAATGTTATTTGTCATAACCAGATCAGCTGAGTGCCCCTATCACAACACAACTGCCCTAAGCAACTGCAGTTACTTTTAAACTTGGTACGTTCTGCCTCATTAGCTATTCCCACCTGGCGGTCTGTCATTGGCTACTCTAAACGTATAAAGGTCCGTGCAGCTTCCGCCCAAGTCGGAGAGCTGTCAGCACGTGGTAGAGTACAGAGAACTTTGCCACGTAGCAGAGAAAAGCTGGCGGACTGGCCATCCTCCAACATCTCCCCGTCACCATCTGTTCCCGACGTATCCTTCATCCTGCATGCTCATTTTTGTCTACAAACTCACTGGCTCGTTTTGTTGCCAGTTACCTGTAACTACTCAAGCAACTTGTTACCTGTAACTACATAAGCAACCTTACCACCTGTGTTGCAGCCACCAGCAGCATAAGTAAATTTAAAGTAAAAGTTAATTTTTGCAACCAATACGCTGTGTCTGGCTTCTCCATCCACCAGCACGCCTGACGACCGATTAAATCAGCGATCCTCCTCAAGTTGGCTTTAGCCGTATGAGACGTTATTAAATGCTGTAAAACGGCATATAACTCTAAAATGGTGAATGTTTGAGTTTTCTCCAATGTTTACTAATAACATATATTAAAGTGTGCCATCACTTTCCTAATTGCCTAAAATTGAAATGATTGCTTTGGCTTTTTAAATTTTGCTTTAAACCATCAGACTATTTTATGACCTCAGAGATGCAGGGACTCTAAAATGGAGTTAATACTCTTCAGATTGATTCAACCTGACTGGTCTCTACCAATATTCCCATTCCTTGACATAGATCCTTCACCCATTTGATCTGGGCTGTGGACTAGTTCCTCTCCACATACATAATGAATTCTCACTGCAGCTTGCCTCCACACCCAGGGTATGTGCTGCTGTGGGGGGAGGCAAACTGTAGTGAAAATTCATTATTTATGGGGAGTGGAACTAGTCCAGAGCCCAGATCAGAAAAGATGATGACCAAGCACAAGTGTATGGGGAACATGATAATACCGTTATGGATGTCACACTGCTCCATCAGCTAGGAAATAAAGAAGAGAATGGATCTATAAGGTAGATACAGATAAGCCTCCATTTGTGGAGGAAAGAAATAGCAAATGGCCTTAAGAGATGTACCATCTTCACCGATCAGCTATCCACGCTGAAGAGAAAGATATTTAGTGTTCTGCAGCTTAAGTACATCCAGCAATTAGCAATTTTATATTCATCAGGATTTTAAAATAATTTGAGAGGTCTGGATGGCTCAGGAAATTACTTAAAACAAGGAATCTTTTCCAGTTTGATTTCAATCTAGTCCAAGTAGATGATATCTATGGACAGAATGCTTTTCTACACAGGGAATTTATTGTAAAGAGAAATAGCTATTCCTCACTAATTTGTTGTATTCATCATATAGAGTAAGAGTATACAGGGAACGAGTTAGTGTGGAATAGCTATTCACCACTAGCTAGTCCAGGTTATTTTGTTGGGTAGACCAGCTCAACTAAGCTATCCATCTTGTCTTCTAGCTGAGAGATATTACAGCGAAGGTCACTGTCCACATATTGCAGATCTGAAAATACATAATGTTCAAGCTTTTGCCTCACAGTTCTGACTTGGGCCCCAAAGTGAACTGTCATGAGTGCACCCCAAACACGATATCCATACATAAGGATCACTATTGAAACTATGCTGTAGACTGAATTCGGGGATGAATCTAGTTACATAGTTTCTACCTCATAAATTCTGAAATACTCAGGTTGCTGTTGAAATGGTTGAGTTTATTTATTTGTAAAATCAACAAGATGATTGTATAGCTGTTACATGCACAGCTTTTTTACACGACTGTGACAAACTTTAATTCATAATGAATACATTCATGTCCTTGGAAGTGCTGACGTCTATCATAGTACCTAAGCCTATATTCAGATTTGATATCAAACTCATTTTACTTTACATGAAGCAATTAATTTAATAGTAAGTGAAACTGTTCTGTCTTCTCATGGTTCTGTTTCATGTCACTTAGTGATGATCACAGCTTTAGTTTTATTAAAACTAATTTGATTATCTACCATCTGAATCTACATACTTGCCTAACTAGAGAAATAAAATAAAACATGGTCAATATCTAAGTTAGAAATAAGCTGTGGTTTTGCCTACCAGCTGCTTCCTTCCAGCGGCCTACCTGTGCACTGGTGGCAGCAGTGCAAGTGACAACATTAGTGGCTGTGCTGTTGTTGGTGGCAACCAGGTCAGCACATACTACTGCTTTCTGCATTTAGGAAATTTAAAATGGGATAACATCTTAAATGTTTCTGAATCAAGATATTCAAAATTCCTACTCTAGAGCTGCATACAATTTGTTCAGCAAAGTATGTTAAAAATGCTGTTTGGTGAAGCCAAACCCATCTTCAGACGGAACAACTCTAGCTGCAAAAACAAAGAATTTCACAAATATCAAAAAAGTTAATTTCAGCATTTCTGAATCATAGGGAAAAAACAGCAGGAATGGACTTCAAGGCTGTGTCGCAAACATATTTGTGGTGCCACATACTGCAGGTTCAAGTGTTTCTTGCACTGCAAGAAAGCAGAGCGTGGGGTTTTTTTGACGCTGGGATATGCAGGGGTAAACCCCAATCCCCCACCCCAAAAAAGGAGAGTGGCGCATGCGGGGACAGCGTGTGCTGCTCGAAACCAAAGCTGACCCAGCTGGAGCCATACTCCACTGCTGACCAGGCTCTGAGCAGCAGGATTGCTGCTGCTGCAGCTCCAGGAGGCCCCCAGGACTCAAGGAAAGGCTGCCTTCCCAGTGCTGGCCCCTGCTTCCCCTACCCCACCTGAGGTAACAGGCATTCCCTGGGGACAACTAGCACAAGCAGAAGGTGTCCTACTGCCAGTTGTCCCCATGGAAACAAATGTCCATGCTTATGTGGATGTGGCCCAAGAGGTCATTTAGTCCAAAGCCCTGCTAATCCATTCCAGAGAAATGTATAACCAGCACTTAAAAAATTCCAGTGATGAAGATTCAACAACCCTTCAAGGTAATCTGTTCCAGTGTTTAAACACTTACATAGTAAGAAAGTTCTTCCTAATCTATTCTAAGTCTTCTTTGTTGCAATTAAACCTCTAACTTCCTGTCTCAGCCCATGTGGACAAAGAAAACATTTGATTACCACCCTCTTTTTAACAACACTATTTTCAGTTGAAGATTGTTAACAAATCCACTCTCATTCCATTTTTTCTTCTCCAGACTACATAATTCAATTTTTTCTGAGGTTTCTTCTTACATTTCAACATATTTTTAGACCACAAATAATTCATTAAATCATAGAAAATTAGGAGTGAAAGGGATCTCAGGAGGTCATCTAGTCCAACCCTCTGCTCAAAGCAGGACTAGATCATCCCAGCCAAGTCTTTGTCTAGCTCGGTCTTAAAAACCTCTAAAGATGGAGATTGCATAATATCTTTGGGTAGTCTGTTCCTGTACTTGGACTCTATGCTGGACTCCTTCCAATTTGTACACATCTTTCTTCAAGTGTGATACCCAAAACTAAAGATAGTACTCTAGGTGAGGCCTCAGGGTTGCTGAAAAGATTGAAATATGCTATCAACTTTTCTTGTAACAAGACTGCATTGGTTACTAATAGTATGATTTTTGTGAAACCCCAAGCATTAGAATCTTCCTTGCAGTTCTGCAGCCTAGACAGTCAGTCTCCATTTTGTATTTGTCTTTACTGAATTTCTTCTGATCTATTTTGGACTATTTCACACTTTTGCATTCTTGTGTTTAGCTTTATTTATAATAAACATTTTAAAAAGCCAGAAAAATCTCTTTCTCTTCAGTGCTTTCTCTCTCTCACAAACACATGCTTTATGTTGGTCCGTATTGATTTTTCTGTTTTAACCACCAAAACAAAAAAGGAAACAAACATCCCCTCCCCACCCCGAAAAATGATTTATTCATACAGTGCTAGTTCTATATTTTGAAGCTTATTCAAACAACCAAAAGAATAATTTTCACTAGTGTGAAAGAGTAAAAGTTGGTGTTGGAGGTTATAACATGAAACATGTGGACATGAACAACCATTATAAGCATGTTACAATCACTTTTGAGTTATGTAATGATATTAAACACTTTAAGACCTTATGCCCTCAACAGAATATGATAATTCAAGGTTATCTTGAAGTATGTAGCAGAGAATGTTGCATAAAATGTGTGTAAATTTTCCATTAATTTGCAAAAGCACATCTTAACGGATGCTATTAAGACACTGAGCCAAGTCTCTCAGCTGATCTCAGCTGACATACTTCCCCTGCTGCCAATGAAACAATGACAATTTATAGCCATTGAGGTCCATAGGGTGATAGCCTGTCACCTTCTTACATGTTGACTAGTTAATTACTCCACAAATATCTCCAATGAAATTCAGAGGACTGCTTGACTGAGGGTACGACTCTACTCTTTCTGTGCTTTCAAGCATGCCTTACCACTAGCTCCTGCTCTCCATATGCCAGTCCCAGAAAAGAAATGGTGAAGTTGCACTCCACCTGCCCTGACACTCTCCGCTTACTAGAAACAGTGATCTCAGGAGCAGCATTGAGCGAGGAGAGGTGCCCTCTGCATGGCTTCCTTGTCTCTTCAATGGAATTGACATGTACAGAATGGGAGATAGTGGGTGGCATGTGCTTGTGTGTGTGCTCATGGGACTGCTGTGGAAACTGTACGGAAGCAGCCGGAGAGACTACATAATGTGAGGGGGGCTCATAATAAAGAAAAGGATCCATTCTTTTGTAAATTGAGTGCAGTAGAATTTGCATTTGGGTGGTTTGCCACTAAATTCTAATACATTGCTGAATTAAGAATGAGCTATTCAGCTGTTTGCTGCAGATTTTACTTCAAAGGGCCTTGCTTCTCCTCTCAGCTGAAGCACATCTGCTGTCCTGTGCAGCTGCTCAGAGAAGCAGGAGCCTTTCAAATAAAGGCAGCAGCAAACAGTTGGAGCACCTCAGTACAGCTGTTTGTTGTGACTGTGAACTCCAGAAGACTTCACGGACTCACCTTTGCAGGAGAGGAAGGAATCTGATTCTACAAAGTACCTGGGCTCTCCTATATTTGTGAATACTTATATACCACAGAAAAGGTATATGACATGAAAGATATAGTGCATCAGAAAGAAGAAATACCATATAGAGTCAGAGTGGTGATATATTGCTAAAAACATTTATGGACTGATGCCATTGTTGTATGATAGAAATAATATGCTATAGGGCAAAGAAATTACTCTCTCAATGCCAATGTTGTACATGCTATGTTTTCTTTACTATGGTTTGCTTCTCTTTATTAAGTTTGCTTCTTTTCATCTTACTTTTCCTGAAACCTAAAGCAGTGAAAAAAGTGCAATCTTGTTCAACAATATGATTAATACAGCTTCATATTGCTTTTATCTTCCTATTCCTTATTTCACTGCGTTAGTTCAATTCTTTTTCTTGTCTTCATGCAGTAAAGACTATTTAGTCCAGATGTGGAAACTAAAGGAATCAGAAACTTCCCATATTTAAGTGGACCAGATTCTTTGGGTAAATGTGATATCCTTTATTAGACCAACTAAATAGTTGGAAAAATTGTTCTTTACAAGCACCGATCCAGGAGAACATAAAACACCACCAGACTCTTTCTATGCCTGGAGCAGGGTGTTTGTGCCCAATGCTTGCAAAGAGCTAATTTCCCAACTATTTAGTTGGTCTAATAAAAGATATCACATTTACCCAAAGTACCTTATCTGCATCTGTCCTTAGATCAACAGGGCTACAACCAACACCCCTTTATTTAAGTAGCATTTACACATGCATTTGGATTTCAGATGATGGCTTGTGAAGCTGTAAATTCTCATGAATACAAATGCAAACAAGGTGCTTTTATAGAATAAAATCCACCCTGTGTTTCTGTATCAGAGATTGGATTTGGGTCTTTCAGTATATACACCATTTGGAAGTTCATGAATTGTCAGCTTCACTGGCAAAATGGTTGAGGTATATATATATAATGCTGATAGGAGTATATTGTCTTGAGTCATCTGGTGAAATTAAGTACTTGATGCCCTCCTTTATCTGACAGTGTAGCACAAGGAGGAAATTGCCTTTCAGCTCGTATATACATGGGCTTATTTCAGAATAGTTATAATGTGGTAGCTTTCAGACTTTCTCCACCTGGGAATTCAAAGTCGCCCACAATTGCTTGTCATACTTCTAATCCAAAAATCCTTTATATTTCCACTGCAGAATCTTTTTTCAGCTCTGAAAGATGCCAGATGGAGATTTTCCTGCCACAGTGGAAAGGAGTTAGATAGCAATGGAGGACTATTGTATTGGAATACAGATCCATGTGATATAGCGGTATCTTTCAGGGGTTGCATAGATATCTAAATGTTGAACTTTAAAGTTCCCTCCTCAGTAGGTTAATATTTAATTTTCTTTATAAAGGAGAGTCAACAGCATGCTTTTACATACAACTGGGCTATGGTAATACTGAGTTACATAGTTGAAAAAATAGCTGACCCCTTGACAACATAACCCACAGATGATAAGAATCGCATAGATTTACAGAAGTTTAGGGCTGGAAGCGACCTTGTGAGATCATCAGGTCCAGCACCTCTGCTCTCAGTTATGTTTTGTGTATGCTGTGGACTCCTGCTGGGACATAACCTGAATTTGACACTATGAGTATTTTGCATATTGTTGTTAAAATGCATAATAGCATCTAACTTGCTTCTCTTGTTGTCCAAACTTCTAGATTAGAATCCTTCTTTCCTCAAATGGTAGGCTGTGAAGGTGAAGTAGGTTCCCAAGAAAGAAAGCCATCAGGAAGAAAAGGGCTGCGCATGCAGCAGCAGTACCAACTAGAAGGTCACTTCTTCCTTCCTCCTTAGCTATCTGTTTTGCTAGTTGAAATAACCTGGCTTCAGAGTAGTAGGATGGGTCCATGTATCCTGATGAGTATCAAGAGATCCCAGTTGTCTACTGCCAATTGCAATCTTCTAATGCTCAGCCATATTCAGCAAAAACACCAGCAGAAGAATCGGTGTGTTTGCTTGGTGCTCTCCTGGATCATCTCTTAGAGTGGAGTACCTGAGAGATCCCTGTGCATGTCTGAGTGTACAACCAGAATGAGTTCATTCCTGGCTGCTTCCCTGTTGTGTTTTTATGAACAGTCCATGTGCTACTTTATTTTTGTCCACAAATCACTGTTACCATACTTGATTAACTGTGATCTTCTGCATGAAAACTAGAGTGGGCGAAATTTTGACATTAGAAATAGATGTCATGATCTAACCTGCAAAACAATTGTCATGTGCTTGCATATGGCAAGATATGAAAATAGGAAGAGTCAAATTGCTAAATGATTTGATGAAAAGCTAGGCTAGAAATTTTTTTGGGGGGGCACTAGGGGGGTATCCTACAGTTTACCCAGCCTAATGAACATGAGGTCAACTGATAAAATAATAGATGGCTAGATTTTTGTTTTATGGGGAAAACTGCTAGTGAGGTTTGATCCAGAAAAGGTGTACCCTTCCTTTTTGACCTCATGGCAGGAGCAGCAACCAAAGACTTTTTAAGTCCCCAAAGAACATAGGAATTTCCCCCCATCCTTCCTTCCTTTCCATGCTCAGTTGCATCAACTCCTCTCTCTTCCCTGTCCCTTCACTCTGCATCCCAGCCCCCTCACCACCACCTGTCACTGTCACTGTCCCTGCTGTCCTGAAAATGAGGGGAGCTCCTGCCCTGCTCCAGCCACAGTGGCTAGATTCCCATGGACAGCATAGGACAGCAGCAGTGGCAACAACAGCAGGCAGACCAGTTACCCCTCCCTCCTTGGTCCCCCTGGGTTTTCCATGCCAGCCTGGGAGCAGACACAGGGAGGGGGAACCTATCCACCCACTACCACTGTCACAGGCCAAGTCTGCTCCCCACAAAACTCTGGAGCTCCCCTAACTGCCCAGTCAGTGGGGACAGTACCAGCGGCAGCAGCAGGTGGAGAAGAGGGGAAGAGAAGGGAGTGCCTCTGAGTAGGGAATTCTTACCTGCTTTGGGGACTTAAAGTCCATAATTACTGGTCCTGGAGAAAAGTTTGCCTGTCCCAGTGTGGGGTGGGGTGGAGGAAGAGGCTAAAAGCAGGAGGTATGTCTACTTCTGCAATGCTGGTCACTGCTCTTTCTAAAATCCTGGATCTGCTTCTGTCTGCTACACAAAACAATATGGGCAAGCAGTGAAAGAGCCTATATATTCGCAACAGAAGCTGGCTCTAGTTCATAGGTAGAGTTAGCTCAATGTCCAACTTGATCTCATCCCATCCTCACATAAAACATCACACCTGAGCTGGTAATGCCAGTGAGTTCAGTTAACTGCCCATTTGCGAAGAGGGCATGGGATAAATCACTCGAGTTTTGATTCCAATGCCTTTCCATAGTTCTTTCCTAGTGTTTGAAAAGAAGGACATTCCATTATCCCACAACTCCCTGGGAAAAAACCATGTTGCAGCTCAATTCACAAATCACACCCCCAGAAATGTGAGCATGGGGAATGTAGCAGTAATGAGCAGTAATTTTTGCAGTGCAGCTGCTCACCCATGGACTAACCCTGCAGTGAAGACATGCCCTAAATAACCAATCTCAGATAAGAACTGGTAGAAAAGAACAATGTTTCAATTTGCATCCTTTTTGCCCTGGTGCATCCTTGACATATCACCTTAAAGTAGGATGGATAAGAGTCACTTAGTGGAGTATAGGAGATGGCTCCACTGCTTTTACTCCAGTTAATAGATTTTAATGCTATCAGCATCCTTGAGCATCTAGTTATCATTGCATCTCAGTTCCTTCATGTCATTCAAGCATCACAAATGAACCAGAAGTGAGACAGAGAAACTTGTCAACAATTTGGTGGAATTGTCTTGCTGTTTTATTTCTTTTGTAGTCACTTAAAACAAGTTGTATTATTATTATTAAGGCTCTTTATCTATGCTAGCAAAACTTCACCCAACACAATCCCTTTAGTTTTTATCTCTGAATCCAAAGGCCCTCCAGTTTCCTGTCAATATTAACATCAAACACAGGAAGTGATGAACTTTAATAAACCTAGCTTGCCAGAAAGGCAGCTAAAAAAGAGCCTTCTATCTCTGTAGATTGAATCAGTGATTGAAAACTTTATTTAAGAAACTGGCAGAGAGTAGATTTACCATTCTAACTGTGGTGTCTTTGTCACAATCTTAAATTAAGTTTTCAGTAGCTGATTTAGCCCAGGGAAATGAAGAAATCTGGTTGAACTGTCTCTGGGGGCTTCTTATACTAAATTTTTTGTTTGTGTTTAGTGCTAATGTAGAATTAGAGGAACTACGGTGTCAGAGAGTTAGAAGATCGATGCTTTTATTACTTTGAATTGGAAAGCTGGTATACACAATAGAACACTGGCTGTGGAAGGGTGGTATTGAGAGCTCTTTCCTGACTTCATGATGTTACAAATATTGCAAAACACTGGGAATTGTGAATTTGAGGCAGTTGAGTTAATTCCTGTATCAAGGATAAATATTATATATCTAGGATATTAAATACAGGCTAGACAAAAGATAAAAATAGATTTTTGTGGCAGGAATATATATGTACTCAATAAAACAAAAGTGTCACCTCCGGTAAGTAATTCATGACTATAGTATCTATATAATTACTTTGTTATAAAGCCGTCACAGTAAAACACATGCAATCTATCCCTTCTTTGTGTAAAAGTCTCCTGATAAATTACTTAGTAGAGTGACCTTCGGTTTACAGGGCACCCATACTTCACTTCAATGCTATCTATTTTTAATGCTTCTAAAATGAAGGAATTTTAAAAGTATTATGAAATACCATGGGGAAAAAAATTCTTAAATTCTGAGCACTGTCCCAGACCCTCAGCTGGTATACATCTCTAGAGTTCTATTGCCTTTAGTGGGAGTTTTAAGTGCAATAAAAAAAATGAATCTCTTATGTACTTTCAACATAAAGTGAATGCATTTATTCTATTGCAGAAGATGAGCTATCTTGTACTATCAGTTTTTAGGCATAAATCCCCATTAATACACATAGGAATTTCTGTTTAAAAATTGATGGTATAATTGGACACTATGTTAGGAGAAAATTCAGGTTGCATGTTTCAGCAGTCAAATATTAGGAAATATCAAACAAACTCTCTCACACAACATTGATTCTGCTTTTTGTGCCTCTTCCCTACAATACAGTATTTAATTACATGATTCCATATTATGTCAACAACCTTAAATAAGCACATGGCATCTTGCAATAAGTTAGTATTTATTTACACTCACTTTATCTTTGTCATAGCACTCCAATACATCTTTATGAACTCATGGCTTAATCCTTCAAAGATTTTTTTTCATATGCTTAAATTAACATGCTATGAAGCATGTTAATCATTAAGTCAACAAGTCCACTAACAGGGCATAAAGTTAAGCATGCATCTTAGCAAGATCAAGCCAACAGTATTGTGCATAGGATCTCTCTTTCTAAGATGTATGTTAAATAATTAAAGACATGACCTCACAAATACATAATGGCTGTTAATGTCTAAATTCCATTAATGTTTCAAATTCTTAGTTAAAAAAATGGAAATCCCACAAAATGTATGCATCAATATTAATTTCTCACAAAACTGTCTATGAGACATTCATGATTTTTAGACACTGGTCATTCTTGGAGGTATTTTAATAGAACAGTATCTTTTTAAAAGTTGATTTCTCTCAAGTATCCAACTTTTGTCTAGCAATTCTATAATGGCGATGATCTGGTAAGGGGGATCCAGGTTCTTCACCACCTGGGCTAAAGCAATCATCACTTGCTGGAATTCATCATCCAGTGCAGGGTGAAAAGGGCCTGTAGCAAGGCGGTAGCACTAGACTTCAAGAGGGCTAAGTTCAACGAGTTTAGGAGATTGGTGAGAGAGCCACTAGGGTTCTCAAGGGCAGGGGAACTCAGTGCCCAAGATGAGTGGTCATTCCTTAAGGAGACGATACTCAGGGCCCAAGGGGTGATGATCCCAATGAGAAGCAAAAGGGGCAAGAGTGCCCGAAAGCCTCCCTGGCTCACCAAGGAAGTCCGAGAATGCCTGGTTGCCAAAAAGGCGGCGTACACCTGGTGGAAGGGGGAAAGGGCTACCTCCACTGCTCGGGCCTGTAGGGGGTCTGTTAGGAAAGCTAAGGTGGACATGGAGCTAGGACTAGCATCCAAGATCAAAGATAATAAGTCCTTTTTCAAATATATAGGGAGGATGAAGAAGGCTCCGGGAAATGTGGGGCCCCTACAAGATACACTGGGCAATCTGGTGGTTGCACCAGAGGAGAAGGCAGACCTCTTTAACAAATTCTTCACCTCCGTTTTCTTGTGCAGGGACCAGGACTCCCCCACTGTGATTCAAGATGGGCTCGAGGGGAACACCTCAAGACCTAAGGTTGAGGAGGACCGAGTTAGAGTGCTTCTGGAGGGGCTAGATGTGTTCAGATGAGTAGGTCCAGATGTTCGTCACCCCAGGGTGTTGAGGGAGGTAGCAGGGGTTATTGCAGAGCCATTGGCATGGCTTTATGAGTGCTCGGGCCAGATGCCAGATGATTGGAGGATAGCCAGTGTGGTCCCCATCTTTAAGAAAGGGAGGAGGGAGGACCAGGGCAACTATAGGCCCGTCAGTCTTACCTCAGTCCTGGAGAAACTCTTTGAGAAGATCATCAAGGAGCATATCTGTGATGGGCCAGCATTAGGGATGATGCTCAAGGGCAACCAGCATGGTTTCATTAGGGGCCGGTCATGTCAGACCAACCTGATTGCCTTTTATGATCAGGTCACAAAAGCATTGGATGCAGGTGTCGCCATGGATGTAGTCTTTCTGGACTTCAGCAAAGCCTTTGACACTGTTGACCACCCCTTCCTCATTAAAAAACTAGGTGACTGTGGCATGGATGCCTACACAGTCAGATGGATTGCAAATTAGCTGAAGGGTTGTACTCAGAGGATGGTAGTGGACGGGTCATATTCAACCTGGGGGGAAGTGGGCAGCGAAGTCCCCCAGCCTTGGTCCTTGGGCATGCACTGTTCAATTTCTTTATAAACTATTTGGACAATTGGGTGAAAAGCAACCTGTTCAAATTTGCTGATTATACGAAAATTTGTGGTGAGGTGGGCATACTACTAGGGAGGTAAAGACTGCAGAAAGACCTGGATAGGTTGCAAGGGTGGGCTAACAAAAACAGGATGCATTTCAAAACTGACACATGCAGAGTGCTGCACTTGGGCAGTAGTAACCATCAGCACACTTATAAGATGGGAAACTCCCTAAGAGCACGGAGGCATCTTGGAGGGATCTTGGAGTCCTCATTGACTCCAAGATGAACATGGGCTGACAATGTGAGGTCACGGTCAGCAGGACTAACCGGACCTTATCGTGCATCCACAGGTGCATCTCAAGTAGGTCCAAGGAGGTGATCCTCCACCTCTACGCGACACTGGTCAGGCCACAGCCGGAGTACTGTGTCCAGTTCTGGGCACTCCACTTTAAGAAGGATGTGAACAACATTGAGAGGGTCCAGAGGAGAGTCACCCACATGATCTGGGGACAGCAGGGCAGACCCTATGCTGAGAGGCTACAGGACCTGAACCTGTTCAGCCTTCACAAGAGAAGGCTGAGGGGGAACCTGGTGACCATCTATAAACTCACTAGGGGGGACCAGAAGGGTTTGGGGGAGAC
>JAGPOW010003642.1:96823451-96862785 GCA_030014935.1 Caiman crocodilus | reverse complement strand
ACAGGCTGACACCCTCATATGCCAAGAATCAGTTCATCAGAGCAACAATAAACTGCAGTCAGACACAAGCACACAGGTAAACAGAATCCCTCTGAATCCGGCTGGGCGTCCAGCTGATACCCTCATGGGCCAGCATTCAGTTCATTAAGGCACATCTGAGTCAAACTGGGTCAATCAGCCTGTACACGCTGATCCCCTTATGTGAACTTAGCACATCTCGATCTTTGGCCTCTTGATGAGCAGACCCCACAGTATTTTTAGGCTTCACAGAGATCTTTAGCTTAGGTACACTGCTGCAGAACACGTGAGGAAGGAGAAGCAGAGAAGGAAAAATATACCCAGTTACTACCAGTTTGACTATAAAAGTTATTTATTGCTAAGTATATGAAATATATAATGGTATTAATAGTAATAGACATACAAAGGAAAAATAAACACAAACAACTACAATACTACCCTGGTTTCACTAAGTATTTGGGGAAACTTAGCTCAAGCTTAACTAATACAGTTCAGGTTCAGAAATTTATGCCTAGAGAGAAAAGACAGAGAGAGCACTGGGATCTCACCAGTCCAAGGCACTCGGGTTGCAGAGCTGACAGGTAAAGTTTGTAGCACAATCCTTGAAGGAAGACAATATGTTTCTTCTAGCCTCTTGAGAAGAACAATGGATGGTATCAGAGAGATTTTTTTCTTCTTGAAGCACCCACACTGCTGCTTTTTTACAGATTTTTATACCCTCAGTTCAGCTTCTTTAAAGCAGTCTCAACAGTGTAAATCATTGTCTTTTCTATTGACAAGGACTATCTGGTTTGGAACTTCTCAAGAAACTGATTGAATGCCTCAGCATTCCCTAATCCAGCAACTGAGTTTTAGTTAGTCAGGTTTAAATAGGCCTCCCATAGTGGGACCGGAGAATGTACGGCCCAAGATGCCTATAAAACTTTACTTCTGCTTAGAGGGGTGTGTTGGGGGGGGTCCTTTGTAAATCCAGATTAGAACTGGTCTGATAAATGCTGAGCTGGGTGTGTGTAAATGTGAATTGATTAGTATTTGGAGCACAGATTCCCCATCATGCAGTGGTCCCCTCCTTCTCTGATCCCAGAATTCACTGCAGTCTCTGCTTCAGGCTTTCTATTCTCCATCTCCCATGTAAATGAATGGTCATCTGGTTCCATCTCGGATGCAAATGACACCTAGGGCAGTTGTTTCACTCTTGTCACCCTTATCTGGAGGGCCTTAGGTGTGTCTCTCACTGCATCTTAATCATTTTCATGGGGGGGGGGAATTCTTTGTGAGTCAGACAGCCTATGTCCGGTGCCACTGTTCCCCAGGAACACACAGCTAAGAGGTAACAGTACCTATAGTACCCTATACTATATTTTCTTTTATATAACACACATCTTTTTCCCAAAAGTCTGCTGTTGGATATTAAGGTGCAGTTACATGGCAACAGCAGCTTCTAAAGCACAAACCTCAAATGAGGAAAGAGAAAGTAGCGCTACACACGCTGTGCAGGGGGTGGGACAGTGAGTGCATTGGGTCCCCAGATAGCTGGCTGAGGACACTTTCTATTTCCTTTGGCAGAGGCTCAAACTGCAGAAGCTGCCATGCTAATTACTGATGAGGTTGTACAGTGAAGCTGAGCCCCTGGTGCTGGGGCAGAGGCTCTTAATCAGCTGGGTGGGCCTTCAGTTGACTCCAGAGGTGCTGCTGGCTAGGATCAGCCCTGCAGCTGACACTTGGAAGACACCACTAACTGCCTACCCATGGCTCACCTCAAGAGGCATGTCCCCACAAGTGAGAATCTGTACTTCCCCAGGGACACTTTGTGCCACTGCTACTTGTCCCTGGAGAATGCCCATGCCATTCCCATGCCCATGCCATGTCATGTGCCATGCCCATTGCACACAGCATGTTGCCCCTGGTGGGGTAGAGGAGACTGGGGCCAGCAACTGTGCTGGCCCCAGCAGCCTTACCTGGGATACTGGGGGCCTCTGGGAGCTGTAACCACAGTGTTCCTGCAACAGGGAGTCTGGCCAGCAGCCGGTGTGGCTTTAGCCAGCCAGGCTCCAGTTTTGGGTGGTGTATACTGTTGCCACATGTGCTGTCCACTTTTTTCAGATGATGTTTTTTTTGACCCCAGGATCTCCTGTAGGTAGGGACTAACAGAAAAGTCACAATGTTCCTCACTCCAACCCTCCATAACATGACTGCTTTTATTTTCCCTGGGAAACTATCATACTTAGAAGTATTTTCAAGGAAAGATATTTTTTTCATCATCCGAAAATAGGATGCATATCTTATTTGGGGTATTAAATTAAAAAAAAGACAGTGACTCACAAATAATATTAAGTTTATTGTATTTAGGCTGTAAGTCTATAGTTTCATAGCAAGAATTGTTTCTGTCTAGATCCAGCTAGATGGAATTCCTGTCCTGGGAGAAATTATGGAATTTGAAATCTTTATCCTAAATTGCAATGCAAAAGAATTAATACTATACCCCTAAAAAAGTAACATTTCCCAAATGCCAAAAATAGCTTTTTGCTTTAACACATATCCATGAGTTCTCTGGTGCACACTTATTTTGAAGCCAGGCAGCTCAGGGAACCTGGGAACTCTGGTTTTGGGATAACTGGCCTGGCAGGTTGCCTCAGACTTTTATGACCTCAGACTTCCCAGTTTTGAGTCAGTTGGCCAGACAGATTGCCTAAAAAGGTGAAGAGTCTAAAAGCCCTGAGAGCCCAGCCTCCTGAGGAGCTGGAAGCTAGATAGAACCTGGTTTTCAGCAGAAGGTTGTTGAACTTCTCACATTCCCACAGGACATTTCAGTGTCCATAAACTGACCCACCTCAATGGAAAAAAAGTTCAATCAGAGCATTTATGGCCTGGTCCACAAAAACTCTCTCTGGTTTCACAGGCTATAGAGGCCTATAACTTCCAGTAGAGTTCTACTGACTTCAATGGGAGGTTTAGGCCTGATAAAAATGATCCCCCTATGTACATACAAAATAAAGTAAATACATTTTTCCTTTGAAAATGATGAGCTATCTTGTACTACTAGTTTTTAAGCATAACCCCCCATTATCTATGCCTGCTTCACTTCTGACAAGTATTACTTTTGTGTTGTCTCCATCTCCCTCTCCTAGCCATGTAACATTTACAGGAAATGATGACAAAGTAACACAAACACGTTGATTGTTTGAGAAGCAACTGGCAAGGGACATAACAGGCAATAAAAAGGGATTCTACAAGTATGCCAAAAGTAAAAGGAAGACCAAAGAAACCATTGGTTCCTGTGACAGGCTTAGGGAATCCACCCAGCATTTGAAGCCCTCTAATGGTCAGATGTGCCTGCCCATACTCCCTGGCCTCCCCTTACCTCCTATCTCTGGTCTGCTATGACTTGATCTTAAGGTCCTTTAACCTGGGCTAGGGGGCTGCCTCCAGAAGGTGGGGTAACCTCTTCCTGGGTACTTTTCATCTGTGTACTGTCCTTGGGGCTTCTCTGCCCCAAACTTCCAGACTCCTCTGCCCCAAATTCTGCGGGTGGGTTTCCCTTTTAAGAAAGCCCTATTTATACTTTAGGCACAATAATCATGATCTCCAGCCACCCCTGTGTCAAACTCATGCCTCCCAGATGTCAGTCAGTGTTTAGAAGGGGGGAGGCCCTGGCCCCGACTCTGCATTTGGCCCCCTCAAGCCTTGAACCTTATTGAGGCTTCAACCTTCCTGTGGGTCTCCTGGTCCTGGGGCTTCCCGGTGTTCCAGCAGTAGTGATCCAGGTACACAGAGTCATGTGTGCCCCCCTGCTTTCTTCTGATATGTTTTCTTTTTGACATTGGGATCTCACAGTGTCCAAACAAACCCCCGCACCTGCATGTGTGGTGCTTGTGGTTTGTGGTGCTTCAGATGGGTCTGTGGCACTGCAAACCACACATACATGCTCATCTAGTTGCACCCATAGAGGTTGTGTGAGATGGCAGGTGATTGGAAAAGGGCAAACTGGAAAAGGTGGATCTAAAAACGGAATAAGCATGGTTAAAAAATAGAGTAGCAGGGTAATTTTTCATCAAACCTGAACCTAGTGGAAACTTCAGGATTTGTATTGATCTTCAGTTTAATTGACAAAGTATATTAATACTAGTGGGGGCCTTTGTTTTGGAATCAAAACTATGTTTTGTCAGCCTTGAATGAAGTTATATGGTCTTGAATTTGGAAAGTGTATATTTGGCACTTTTTTTCTTCCAAAGGCTAAAAAGCAGTATTCCTTCCAAGGTTGAATGACTACTTTAATATTTCTTTTTACTGAATTTAAATCTCAAATCTGTTTGCAAACCAAAGTGGCTGTATTTTTTATTGCATTGAATATGGCTGTGACTCGTTTACTTTGTGCTGAAGGAGAATGGTAAGATTGTGTTCATGCTATGTTCAGACTTATTTGTCTGAACATATGTCTCTTTTCCTTATCTCCCAGTTTTAGCCAATACTTTTTATCACTTAAATCCTAATTTTCGATTCAAGATAAGTGCTCCTCTTGACTATATGATTCTTGTGCCATCCATCCTGCTACTACCCTCTCCTAGTCAAATCATGGCCCTGTTTTATATCCTCTTCTCCCAGCTGTAACTTTGACTAAATACCAGTGTCACACATCTGCACAGATGCTATGCCTCCAACCCTCCACACACTCAAAGTGCTTTAGAAATATCTATGCTAAGCCTCAGAACACATCTTTAATATCTAATATGGGACATAACCTCCAGATAGAGAGCAGATCATTGTTCATGTCTTCTATTCTATATGCAAGAACTATGCTAAGGATATTTTTTCAAGTCTAAATTGTTCATTACTTAGAGTGTTTTCTGGTTAGTACTAAACAGAACCCACCTTTCATTTTCACTGGATCTCTAGTTATAAATGTTGTGACTGAGATTGTGATATTATTAATGAATGTTGAACCAAAGTGAATACCCATACTTTGCATTTCCTATTAAAATCCAGTTATTGCTTTCTTACAGGCATATTATTCTTCTAAGCCAGAACAGACAGAGTGAATAAATATGGAAATATTCTGTAACAAGATAGACCTAACTCTCTGATAAATCCCAAATGGATTTATTTAACCCTTACTTAGATACAGGATTTTATGAATGTGTCCTTTAATTGGACATCCTGTATTCACTTAGCTTTGAAGATAAATTTGCCAAGTACTATGGGTTGTTTTGTATACCATTCATATCCAGTGACTGAATATAAATAAAGGGAATATAAGTAGGTCTTTCAGGTTAAAATTAGTTATCATGACTGCCACAATTGTGATAGTACTGAAAATTCTGTAGGGCCTTTTCTCCCCAGTTAAGGCTAGAAGGCTCTGGCAGAAATCTCAAAGAATGGAATGTTAAAATATATGATCAGTGACTATATAAAATACTGTGACGTGACAACAAGTACACGAACAGGTACTGTGGTGTAACAACAGATACAATGGATGCTGCCCTTAGTCAACGAGGGAACACTGATCTTTGGAACCCTGACTTATAAACCCAAGAAATAAGAGGTACATAAGAACAAAAGAAGTACTATATCAGATCATACCAAAAGTCTATCTAGCCCAGCATCCTGTCTCTGACAGTGGCAAGAAGGAAGGCCCCAGAGCCTTCCAACGTTTTTAGACTTGAGGAACCCCTCAGAAAATCCCAGCTCTTAGTTTTCATTCATTTTTTAATTATAGAAGAATAATAGAAAAGTTTTTTTCTGTTGCAGAGAACTAAGAAAAACCACAGTACATCAAAATGTATTTAACACTATGGATTCATATTTCAAACCTGTGGGTTTATCATGTGAATTATTTTTGCACACCTAACAGTGCTAACGTTGTGTTTAAATCACAGCATCCTTGAAAGGGTTTAAGAGAATCACGAATTTAGAGGGAGAAACAGATATTGCTTGAGTAATCTTCCCCCTCCTCCTCTTCATTACTCTCTCTGGCATCCACCTGGAATAGATACCTGAGGAAATATCAGGTACCTGAGGAAATATCTCCAAATGTGATGTAAAATAGCTATTAATAGATATATTATTCATGAATTTGTGTAGTCCCTTATTAAACCTGGCTATACTATTTGCTTCTACAGCCTGCCCTGGCAATGAGTTCCACATGATAACTATGCACTGTGTAAAAAAAAGATTTTTTTCTTGTTAGTTTTAAAATTGTTCCTATTAATTGCAACCGTGCCCCAGTTCTAATATTCTGGGACTTGGGGAATAGAAGTTCTCTATTCATTTTGTCCATGTCCTTCATGATTTTATAGACCTCTGTAGACGGCCCCCCTCAGGCATCCCCTTTCCAAACTGAAGATCCCTAGCCTTTTTAGTCTCTTTTTAATCTCTGCTAGTATGGCTACTGCTCCATATCCTTGATTATTTTGGTTGCTTTTCCCTGACGTTTTTTGCAGCAACTCCAAATTTTGCTTCAGTGCCACCATCACCCACCCTGAGCACAGCCTGACCTAGTCCCTCCCACACTAAGGGGAGCCTGGCACGGTCCCCAGCTTCAGCCAGCAGCTGCAGCCCACCTTGCCCTGCCCCACACAGATCTGGGGGCACATGCCCCTTGTGCCTTCCTGAGATGCCTGCAGGGGCAGGAGCTGCACGCCATCCATGCCCCCCCAGATGAGCCGTGGCTCCAACCTGCACCCCACCCTGCCCAGGCAGTACCTACCCCAACCCAAGCCCTACTCCCTCCCTCTCCATGGGGGATGTTGATCTCCCCCTCCTTCCCTTTCCAGCACAACAGATTTACCAGCTGCACACAGCTCACCATCCTGCCAGGCTGTACTCCTCACTGCCTGTGTGCTTCACTGTGGCTGTGCAAATGCACGGGCATTTATCAGCCAAATTATTGGCCACACCAGGCTGATTTCTGATATAGTCAATTTCCTTTATATCAGTGTCAATCTGATATTGGACCGATGTATCTGTGCAACTCTACTAACTTACAGGAGTATTTATTAGTTTACTGCGGCCTAATACGGCTGCACATGTAAATACAGAAACTTTACTGTGGACCTAAGTAGGCAGCTCCACAGTAACCGTCTCATGTAGATGCACCCACTATTCAAGATATTTGTGCACAATGAATCTGTATAGTGAAATGATGATGTTTTCTGTTTTGTTTTTAGTTCCACTCTTAATGATGCAGGTTTTATTGGCATTTTGGTTGTCACTGCACATGGAACTATCATTTTTAAAGAACTTTCTACAACAACTCTAACGTTTCTTTCTGAGTCTTAACAACTAGCTGAGAACCAGCATTGTGTACATATAGCTGATATTATTTTCCCCAGGTGAATTACCTTGCACTTATTGACACTGAAGTTCAGCTGTCATTATTTTTTTTGCCCAGTCAGCTTGGTAAAATCTTTCTGCAGCTCATCTCCATTATTTTGGGATTTAACTACCAGGAATAATTTGCTATCATCTTCACACTTGGAGATTTCACTGTGCACCCACATTTTCAGATCATTGATGAAAATATTGAATAAAACTAGGCCCAGAACAGCTCTCTGTGGGATTCTACTATTGATCACACTACAGCCTGAAAAATGATTATTTAGCACTACTCTTTGTTTCCTATCTTTCAATTAGTCTAGATCTATCAATGAACCCTCCTTCCTGTTCAAATTCCTGCAAACTGCTAAGGAATCTTCCTTTATAACACACCATCATCTGACCTTTAAAACCAAGTCTCAAAAAATCAGTGAGGAAGAGAAGAACCCAGCTACCTTTGATACAGAGTTGTTCAGGAATTCAAGCAGCATGGAATAGAATCACACTTTAGTGCCTAGGTCCCCTTACACATCTAATGGGTGCAATAGAAGCTGACTTGAGGGGAGTCTTTATACATGCTATGGGTTGGAGGAAGAGGGCGCTTTAATTAGAATGGTTCCAAGAGCCACTCTAATTAAAGCACCTTAAGTGTCATGTGTATTCAGCATCCCATGCTTGAAATTTGTGGCAGGGGCACTTTAACTAAAGCTCATTAAATGAACTTTAGTTAAAGCGCCCCCACTGCCATTTTGAAGCATGAGGATACTGAATACATGTGACGTGGAGGCTGCTGAAGCATACTAATTAGCTCGTTCCAGCAGACTCAATTAAGCAATACTGCTTCAATGCTTGCTAATAAGCATGCATGAGAATAGACATCCGGCATGTGTATAGGTACCAAAGGATTTCATCTTATTGCTGTCCGCAGAAAAAAAACTGTGGATATACTTCATTCAACAGAACGTTGGAAGAAATGAATCATTAGATTTTTATCCCTGACTATTCAAATATGACTAAGCTGTTTAAAGTGTTAGAATAGCAAAAGATGAAACTCAGCTTTCACTACTGTTTATAATGTTGTCTAACTTAAGCTGGAACTCTGCCAGCTTGTAAGGGGAAACCTGGTTTCCCATGTTTTTCTCTTTAAAGTGAAAAAATCTGGGTTTTACTGCATTTTTCTCTGATCATAATGTACATGAAGAAGGTGACTGAATCAAAGTTCCACAGGCAAGCTTAATTCTAGGAGTTCCTAATTTTTAGGCGCTTAACTTTGTTACCTGATTAAATGTTACTCTAGTTTGGGTAAGGAGATGTTTGCGTGCGTGCGTGCGTGTGTGTGTGTGTGTGTGTGTGTGTAGAAGTTAACTTTTGTATGTAAACTGCTGGCATCTAAACATATGCTACCCAAGCTGTTATAAGGCTGTTATAAGGACCCTGTGCATAACAATTTTATTTCCTCATGCCTTAGAACGCATTGATTTCAAACATGCTTTCTTAGGTGCATTGAGATCATAAAGTTCATCACTGTTGTGGCTACAATTCCCAAACATCTTTTGATCCCTCTAGCAGGTTGTTTCTAGTTTTCTTTTAGGGATTTAAATTAGATCTCAATGGCTTTAAGAGGCTGTGCTCATTTATTTCTATTCAGTAGAAACCCCTCCAAGCTTTTGAGACAGTTATTTCATTAGAAACTAATAAATTTGATTCAACCATATACAATGCTAAAAGGCTTAGTGTGCTATGACTCGACCTAGCTTACCATGTCATCTAAACCCCTAAGCATTATTTGTAAGGCTGTTAATGCCACATCTGTATTCTGTTCAGAACTTAATGTAATAGTTGTTTCTCGGGGCACACTTCTATGAAACGTGTGAAATTAATCAGTGATAATGTAACTCACAGCAGAGCTGGGGGAAGAATTTTCTCTTGTTATTGAACAAAATCCAGAAAACAGGAGGTGGCTAATAAATGGCACAAAATGAATTATTTTATTTCTGTCCATTCTTTTGTATTTCTCAGTGTTTGCACTTTTTAGATAGAATGACTGTGCAAAAGATGTGCGCTTTTATGAGCTATTATGACTTCTTTATGTTATTAGTCAACACATTTGATGATTCATTCATACAGTTTTTGATGTCAATGTGCTTCTTTCAGCTGTAATACACATTGTCTTCATGCTTTTGTGCATCTGTCTTCCAAGGAGGAAGTATAAGGTAGAATTTTAATTTCTAATAGTCTTAAAATTTTTTCCCCCTGCAGTTATACTAAAATAAAATTTTATTATTCTATTATCTGTTTATAAAACTATCTCATTTAGGAATTTTAATTTTGGTTGACGGGATTCCACATACAAAAAGTGACTCCTGTGGGGAGCTCTGGGACAATTTAGTAATTCACAACACAGCAAATGTAGCATGCATACTAGAGACAAGGAGGCAGTGAGCAAAATGCCCAGAAACATTCCAAGTTTATAAATAACAATAAGTTCATGTGTTATCAAATTAAGAACTTTATTAAAGAGTCCTTTCTGACTTTGCATAGCTGTTATTTACAACAAGACAATGAAAAAATTCAATTTTCTTGTTTCATTTGTGTAATATCATTATCTACACTCCTAAAATTCAGAGTGGAAAGCAGAAGAGTACCTGCAAGATATGACAAACTTACACAGGTACTTTTAAAATGTCCCAAGAAACATTTGTCTCATTTGGCAGTTGTGTTGCCAATAACCCTGCAGTAGGTCACCATCATGCAAACTGTATTACAGTGGTTCTATCTTCACCTAGAAAACTATTCTAAGCAAAGCATCCTTATTATATTAGGCATATTTTACATTAGGCATGGAAGTATGTTTGCCTCAAAATTTTTCTTAAATACACAGAGCCATGAGTGAATTCCACTCTACAGTCTTGTTTTACAGTCTATCACAGCTGTATAGAATACAATGACCATCCAGTTTTTTCTTTTTCCGTATATAATCTTTCTGATAGTACTGATCTTAAAGCACTTTTTACTATGGAGAAGTTCAAAGCAGCCTTGAGCCGGCAAACACTTATACACAGACCCACTTAAAGCAATGGTCCAACACTCATGCTTATGGCTAAGCATAACTCACTGGTTGGTGTGGTACAAATCTCTCCATGTGCCTGCTCCACAGTTGAAATGAGTATGATGCAGGTACCTGCCAGAGTCCCAGGACTCTTTCACCCACACTGAGATACAGACTTGTATTTGGTGAACCCTTTGGGGTCAACGAGCAGTAAACAGGTCAGCTACCAGGTGAATTTGCTAGGGATGGTGTGCTTGGAAGAAGGGCAGTAAGAGAGAGGAGGCAGATTAAGAGACAGGGAAATGGCTGGAGGACAATACAATGCCAGAGCTACAGCCTCTGCTTGCGTCTATGAGGTTTCTGTCCAGGCAAGACCACTTGCCATGAAGGCTTCTACCCAGGTCCAGGTTTGGTGCTGTGGGGACTGCATCTTGCAGGTTCCTTTCAGTGATTGCCAGATCAGGGGGTGCCTGCAGTGTGAGCAGTGCCTCTTAGTGGTCTCTCCCAGGGAACAGGCAAAAAAGCTATAAAGGAGGGTGGTGAGATTCTGAAGCACCTTCTGCCATGAGGTGTTGATCGATTCAATGCTGGAGGAGAGTCCAGGACCATAGAGGAAGAACTGCCAGAGGCAGTGCTAGAGAAGCGAGAAGACATGGATTTCCAGAAGGGTGGAAGCTGGAAGCTTGTGACCTCTGCCATCAAGCAGAAATCATCACCTCCACTTGCAGCAGTCCATCTGGAGAACAGATATGAAGACCTAGCAACAGAAGGTGAGGAGCATGTTCCACTGGTGCATGTTCCTCACCAAGGTGGGAAGGATCACGATAACTGCAACCAAAAAGAAGCGATGGGTGGTGATAGTTGGAGACTCCCTTCTGTGGGGGATGGAGGGAGCCATCCTTTGACCTGACCAGTTATCTCAGGAAGTCTGATGCTTGCCCAAAGCCTGGATCCAAGATGTCGCAGAGCAATTACCTAGACTCATCCAGCCCTCTCACTACTACCCCATGCTGCTCATCCATGTGGACACCAATGAGACTGCTGGGGGAGACCCTATATTCTCTTCAATCCTTCAGGTTTAGGGAAAGGGCCTGGGCAGAAACAGGTTCATCCTGCAGATCAATACCTGGCTGTGTAGGTTGTGTTGCCAGAAGGGTTTTGTCTTTTTTGACTATGGGACGTTGTTTCAAGAAGAAGGATTTCTGGGAAGAGATGGGATCCACCTGATGAAGAGAGGGAAGAGCATCTTTTCAGACAGGCTTACTAACCCAGTAAGGACGGCTTTACACTAGGTTCACCAGGAGGTGAAGACCAAAGTTCTGAGGTCAGTGGGGAAGTGGGAGACCTGCAGGAACAGCAAGCAGGAGAGGTGTTCTCATACTTCCTGAGAAATCAGGGCAATCAACTAGTTACATCAGGTGCCTGTACACAAATACACAGAGCCTGGGAAACAAGCAAGAAGAATTGGAAGTCCTTGCACAGTTCCAGAAAGATTATGTGATTGGAATCACAGAGACTTGGAGGGATAGCTCACAAGACTAGAGCAGTGACATGGATGATTACAAACTGTTCAGGAAGGACAGACAGGGGAGAAGAGGAGCAGGGGCACTGGTGAGACTAAATCTAAAAAGAACGTGTTCAATTTTGTGCCCCCCACCCCCTACAGAATGGATGTGGACAAATTGGTCAGTCCAGTGCAGGGCAACAAAAATGGTTCAGGGGCTGGTACACATGAGTTATGAGAAGAGGCTGACAGAAGTGGGCTTATTTAGTCTAGAGAACAGACAATTCAGTGGGGATTTAATAGCAGCCTTCAACTGCATGAAGGGCAGTTTGAAAGAGGATGGAGCTAGACTGTTCTCAGTTGTGGCAGGTGACAGAAAAAACAGCAATGGTCTCCAGTTGCAGCAAGGGAATTTTAGGTTAGATATTAGGAAGAATGTTCTCATTAGAAGGATAGGAAAACACTGAAACAGCTTACCCAGTGAGGTTGTGGACTCTTCATCCTTGGGGGGTTTTAAAACCTGGCTAGATAAAGCCTTGGCTGGGATGATTTAATTGGGGATGGTCCTACTTTGAGTAGGGGGCTAGACTAGATGACCTCCTGAGGTCCCTTCCAACCCTAATTTTCTAAGATTTTATGATTTTGTCCTAGGTGTGTTGGCCAAGGTGATGGATATCATTACAGAGTCATTACAGAGTCAGCTATGGTATGCTTTTAGCTTGGGTTGTACTAGCTTGTGCCTTTGGCTTTGAGGAACCCTGGTTCACCCTCTTCTCTCCCAACCAAATTGAAAGACATCATATAAGCGCACGCGGATGTGTGTACAGGGGTGACTGGATCATGGGGGGTGGGGGTGGGGAGTCAGTTCATGTGGAGCACTCAAGGTCAGGCTGAAAACCAATGCTGTAGGAACCCATTATATTTGCTCCCTTTCCTGGATCTGGTAAATATTTAATGCAGGCAGGCCAGGACTGAAATGCATAAAAGCCTCATACAGTATTGTCTAGATAAAGCCCAACACAAAGATATTTGCAAAACGTGACAAGTGAAATGATAGGACAGGATGTGGCTAGAAGCTCCACAGCCTTACAGTCTTGCGTAGTCATTGCACTGGTACAAAATTCACATATATCATGATAAAATTGGAATGATAATTTTTTACTCACCTGCACAAGGTTAAAGGATTCAACTATTTATTATTTACTTGGACTTTTAACAACCATATTAAGAGAGTTTCCATTCAGCATTCTTCAAGCCTTCATAGTCCTTTAAAATATCCATATAACCAAGATCTGAACAGTCAACTATCCCTCACTAAATCAAACAACACAGAGACAACACAAACACAACAGAACTAATCAGTCTCCCTACAAAATCCCAACAGAGTCCAAAATTACATGTATCAAGCCCTACCCAAAATGCATCTTTTCACAAGTGAAGGAAAAGATGTTAATAGTCTTAACATTTTTTCCCCCCTTCAATGCTAAGCAATAGAGGAAGTATATACCTTCAATTTATACTGCAGAGTACATTTCTAGGGTATTGGAAGTAACCTTGTCATGGTAGAACAGTACCTGTAGGCTAATTTACCATAGCAGACAGTGTTCTTTATTATTTTATGAGTTTTTGTGAAATTAAAAAGCATTGAAATATTTATAAGTAGGCTCCTGTTATTTGCATACCCTTTGATTCTCCCCAAAATATAGGCTATGCTAATAAGTGGAATGGGAAAAAATAAAAATTAACCAGAAACAGGTAGCATAATGCCCAGGGGTTGTCAGGTGTTATTGCACTTCAATTCATGCAGCACATTTTTTTTGTCATTACTTAAAGACTCACTGGCAAATAAATAAAAAAATATGGCAGTGGTTGTTCATACATGTGACACCCATCATGTACTTAGACTTGACCATGTGCATGTGAATAGTGGAAAGAAAACTTTACATATCATTGTTCTTTCTTTCAGACATGGCACTCAGTGAATAATTTCATATAGTTGAAACAGAGGTTAATGATGGAAACATGTTAAGTTAAAGCATAGTACTAATGACACCAAAGTTGCAGATTTGAGCCCAGGTTGGACTAGAAGATCTTTTGAGGTCCCTTCCAGCCTTACTTCTGTATGTATATATAAGTATGCCCTTGGAATATGACATTTACAACAATAAAAAGCCATAGGTAATGGGTCACTGGATTACAAAAATGTTTCATAATTTGAAACTGTTGCAAAATCCCTATGTTTTTCTTTCTTTTTAATTAAAAATATACTCCCTCCACTTCCCCAACCATTTCTGACTCTTTCTCTGCCCCCTCTATCCCTTATAAGTACTTATAGGTAGTCATAGGTAAGCTAAGTTCTTGTAGGCCATTATTAGGACAAGCCCCTTTTTATATTGTAATTAGTATTCTGTTATTTCTTTATTGATTTTTACTGTCTTATATTGTATTCCTATTATGTTTGTATTGAATTTTACTGTTTTATATTAATATTGTATGATTTAGGGGTGCTGCTGTAAAGTTAGCCAAAGTAATGTCAAATCTCCATCTTGTAACGTCAAGTCTCCATTTTGTGTCCCGTCTGGGCATACCCTATTGTAATTGTGTTGTAACTCTGACTCATACTGTCGCAGCGCACCTTGCGGCACCGCTCCTTGTGTGTGAAGACTGCTGGGGAAAGCCCCAGCAGTGGGATAATGAGCACAGCTGACATAGAGGGCAGGGCTTGGCCCTATAAAGCCCAGAGCCAGAGTCAGGCTGGCAGTTCTCTGCCAGCAGCTGGAGGGGCAGCAGCTCCAGAACAGAAATGTGAGTGCAGCCCACAAGAGCTCCAGAGGCTGGAGCAATGAGACTAAGTAGGAGCCAGGAGACTTATATAGTTATGGCCAGGTGCCCGATGTTTAAGTTATAGCCAGAGGCTTGTGTTTTGGTTGTGGTTTACACCGGTGGTTTGGGCGAGGCTGTAGGGGAAGGAGGAGGCCTCAGGGGAGACCCACAGTAGCGTGGGGATCCCAGCGCCAGTGGAGTGCAGTAACCTCAGGGGAGACCCACAGTAAGGTGGGGATCCTGGTGCCAGTGGGGCGCAGTAACCTCATAAAGGGCCCCCAGCAGTGTGGGGATCCCGGTGCCCGTGGGGGCGCAGTATGCTCATAGGCGCCAGTGAGGGTGCAGCAGCACGGAGGTATGTAGACCCCAGCCCCAGGAAGGAGGCAGTATTGAGGCCCTTGACAGGGGGCAACATATTGAGAAGCCCAGTGAGGGCATGGTGAGCCCAGAGCGGGGAGTGCCATTTTGAGAAGCCCACGAGGGGTGACGCATTGTGAGAAGCCCTAGACAGGGGGCAGTATTTTAAGGAGCCCATGAGGGGCAGGATTATTGAAACACATGGAGAAGTCCACGAGGGGAGACACGTTGAGAAGCCCTAGATGGGGGGAGGCAGCATTTTAAAGAGCCCACGAGGGGCACCATTGTGAGAAGCCCAGGATGGGCACTGCGAGACCGGTCGGAGGCTAGTGTGTTATTAGACCCCGGCCAGAGGCTGGATGCTGCGGTGGACCCCGGGAGAGATAGGGGTTAGTAGCATAGTGCCTCCTAGATAAGGGCAAGTGCTGCGGTGGTCCCTGATCCAAAAGGGGATAGCAGCACGGTACACTTGGGCTTAGAAGAGGGTACCCATTTGGTGGGCCAAGAAGACCAGTGACTCGCTAAGAGAAGCCCTAGAGAGAGAGGGGCACTGACGATAAGCCCTAGAGAGAGGGGGTGCTGATGAGAGGTCCCAGGAGGGGCACTGTCAGAGAGGGCTTAAGAGAGCGGGCATGTAGTTAAACACACCAACGTCTGGTACACACGCAAGGTCCTAAGGCCAGGGTGCCTTGAAGGCACCCAGCACACAGGGAGCCATGCCGGTGGGGTCGAGAGATCACAAGGACAGATGTCCCAATACACCGTGCCCAGGGCAGTATAAAGGCAGCCTCCCATATATACTTATCATCAAAGTCGTGGTGGGCGAGAATTTGAGGGTGCCCTGGGCTGGACTTGGCACGGGTAGAAGGCCTTCACGAGATCACGGCCCTCCTGTAGGACCCCACCATGACACATACCTACCCCTCCTATGTACATTGTTTTCTGGGTGAATGAGAGTGAATGAGGGCTCTGGAGACATAATGGTAGCGGGCCTGTTGCCTCGGTACCACAAGAGGTCCCTGAGATCTCAGCCATGGACCTCCTTGGTTCTGTAGGGTGTGCCATGCCCAACAACAGGGCAGAAAGTAAAAGCAGGTAGAGAGAGAGGGTGTCCAGAGGCAGCAGTGGGGGAGCTATGGTGACAGCAACTCCCAGGCGAGAGGCCATTGGTTAAAACCTCAGGGGCTATATGCATTAATACAAAATATGCTAACTCCCCCACCAGTATGCAACTAACTGGGCAGAATGCAATTGTCTAGGCAGCATGTGTTTGTGCTAGGGAAAAGTATGTAAACAATATAGACTAAAGAAAGATTTGCTGTATTTTAGAAGATTTATACAGAATCAAACACATTTTGTTAACAAAGAAACAGTCAACAGATCTTTCATGAGATTCTCTCCTGCTGCTCAACTAAAATTCTCATTTACTGTTATTAAAACATTGTCCCTTTCAAAATGAGACTTGACTTGCTACATAACATGGGCAGATTACCTGACTGAAGTATTTCATAGAAGAGGTCTCTCAGGCTGCTATATCTGTAAACTGTATTGGCCAAACACCCCATTGCTTGGCCTTGGCTCTTTGGGATGACTTCCATTTCGAATTCTGTATCTATTTCTGAATGTTCCATAACCATCAAATCCACAGGAGCCCTCCCCCTCACTTCAATGAGTTACTTGCTCATTTTTACCTTCCTAATAATGACACAACAAGTTGAAAAGCTTTTTAAAAGAGAGGAGTCATTGCAAATTGTGTTCTCCCTCTGCAGTTCCTAATTCATGATGAGAGTTTGACAGACGTGTCTGCATAAAGCAGGTCATTTGAATTTTTTACTGACAGTTTGCATACAGAGACAATTTAGGTTATTAATACAGATGTGCCGATATTAACTCTTCATTATACTGTTCTCCCTTATATATATATAGAGAGAGAGAGAGAGAGAGGCAAAATACTATCGCGCTTGCATTGTTCTGTTTTCAGAGAAGGGTATCAGAGTATGACATCCTTACAGTCTGCTTAGTACTCATACATGGGCCAATGTTATATATAATCTGTCTACCAAAAGTACTTCTATGAAACCTTAGTGCCTCTCAATGATCTATGAATCAATGTACTTATGCTCACAAAACACCTGAGAGGTAGGGAAATGTCTTAAAACCCATTTTACAGAAAAGGCATAGAGAAGCTATAGTTCAGATCCTGAGAGATTGATTTCAATATGAGTTAAGCATCTGAATACCTTGGAGGACCTGTGTCCAAATTACTTGACCAAGGTCATATAAAGGAGTTTGCGGCAGGTCAGGAATTTAAAAGATGTCTCCCAAATCCTTGGTTAGTGCCCTATGGATTGACCTATACTAATACTGTTCCTCAGTTTCTTACTGACACTCACACTGTGTTTACCTTTCCTCACTACAGCCAATCTCATTAACTTCAAGGGGACTAAGCATAAAGGTAAGCATGTCCATAAGCATGTAGAGGTTTGAGATAGTTATGTCCTTCAAACACAATCTGTCTTGTTTTTTTACAGGAAGTAAAAATTAACTAATTTTGGTGAGTGTTGGATTTTGTTGCAGGGTTTCAGGTTGCGTTTCCTCTAATTTCCTTCCTTTTCAGAAAGGCATTTAATGAGGTCCAAATTGTGCTCTTAGCTGGATATGGTTGAGGGAATTCCAGTGGGGACAGGTGGACCCTCGTATCCAAAGAGGATATATTGTTGGCTCTAAGGGTACAAATTTAAGATTATTTTTAACAATCTGTGACTTTATACATTGACTGCGTAGCTCTGAATGATATCAACAGACTCACAATAGAAGCTAGCATTTAGTGGTATTTTGTGAGAAGAGCACCTACTTGATCACGTAAAGCAAGATAGAGAGACTGCTGAACTCATTTAAAAACAAATGAAAACAAAAATCTTCAAAGGCATAAGTACAATCATTTAATGTGATAAAATTGTTCATTTGAAAATGGCTTAGACCCTTTTTTTAATGAACTGAGAACTAAAATATGGATAACATTACAATAGTTACAATACACTGATCCTGATTTCTTTTGAATTCAAATGGGTTCCACATTTCTTGGTTCTACTCTCATCATCACACTTGTGTAGATAATAGCATCTTGTTTAATTGCTAATTATTCTTTTTAATTCTATTTAGATGGTTTAATTATTTTGCTTAGTGATTTAATAACAACAGCATTTACCTCTTTATATTTTCAAAGCACATTAGATAGCTGCCACGAGGTATGTACTGGCAGTAGTAAATAACATTACTTCTTTTTTACAAGCAGGGAAACTAAGAGAAAAAAATAAGGTGATTTGATTTTGACCAAGCAGGGATGCAGCCAGGTGATTACAGCTGAAGCATTTTTCTTATCTAGTCTTGTGTTTGATCCACTGGAACAAATAAACTTCCTTTGCTATTCTGCATAATTAAGACAAAATGCTGATAATTTGTTTTTGATGACAAAATAAGAATAAAGGAAAACATGATTTCTGCATTACATTTATTTTAAAAAAGAGAGAAACTGAATGAGGATCTAGTCCAAAACGCCAAAGCCAATGGCTGTCTTTTCATGCACTTGCAAGAGCAGTTAAGTGTAACTATATTGCCTTTAGTAACATCTTAGATAGTGTCACAGAGGGAGACTATAGTTTCTTGAGCTTTTCTCCATCATGCTTCTGTGATGGATCTTAGTATCATCCTCCTTCAAACCTACCAAACAGAATACTGTACTTTCCCTAGGCTTTTGAGAGTTATCCTGTGTTAATGCATCTGCTGACACATTGACAACCTGCTTTATTTTTATTGTATCATATTACACTATATCCTAAGTTATCTGAACCCCTTTGGAAAACACCTACTGCAAAGTTTTCTGGATAGCTGCATTTGTTTGGTTAAGAAAAACAGTTACAATTTACTGTATCAAATTGAGTACATTACTGAGTACAAATTAAGAGTAAGGATGTGGTATTGTATTAAATAAAGCTGAAAAGAGAACAGTATATACATGACCAACAGTTACAAATCATAGTGTCAAAGCAAACATAGAAGTAGAACTGAAGTATTGTAATAATAAAGCTTAAAAAGAGAACAGATTGCTATGCAATAACCACAGTTACAAGCTGGTAATGAAACTAGTTGCTGTTTATATAAACAAGGGTTTGGATACTGAAAACATACCATACCTGCAAAAATTAGTATTATTTCCTTTATACACTATAGCTATAATTTATAGCTCCTTGCCCCATACAATAAGACATTTCTTCATCAGTTCATTTCAAGTTCAGAAAAGGAAGGCTTGTATATGTAAGTAAAAGGACTACTTTTCTTTACATTCTATGCCATCAATAAATTTGCAGGTGGCATCTCAGTCTAATGTGCTATCAATTTGCAACTACATGTTTACTGTCAGATGTAAACCCACAGGCTTCTGGCTCAAAAGTTCCTCCACTGTCAAATAAACCACCAACTAATAATATAAAGGAATCAATGCTCAGAGCTTTGGTATGGTGAAGCATTATATAAGAACAGTTCCTTGAAGCATCATATACTAATTCATGCAATTGAAAGAAAGTTGCATTTCAGTTCATCATCCCTGTGAAATTCAAAGCACAAAATTAGTATAGTGCTGAATTGGGACCAAAATAAGCAACCACTAATGCAGAGGTGCCTGAAAAGTCTGATTCCTGGGCTAAAGTTCCTAGCATGCATAGTGGGTATGAAATGGTCAATTGCTCATGCAGCTATAAAAGAAACACTAATAACCTTCATACACAATTGCTAGTGCTTTATGTAGTTGCATGGTTTGTATACAATGCATTTATATCGTTTTGAAAAATGGCTTGACTCTGCAAAACCCCTTCTCACCAAAAAGTTTGGTTTTAAAAGTTATTCTGCTACAGAGACCTTCCTAACTGCCAATCTGGCCCACCAGCCTTGATTTTATTTTTTTGCCCTGTATATGGAATTCTATGTAAACGCAATATTAAAATGAATCTAATGATCTGTTCTACTGGGGCTTCAAAAATAGTAATGTAACACAAGACTAGGCATTGCTTGCAAATATTTACATTGTAAAAATACCTTCAGATTTGGTGTTGTGTGATTAAAATGAGAAAGGGCATTTCTGATCCTCTAATCTGATGTCCTACATACCATAGGCCATTAACAAATCACTCTCTGATTCCTGCACCCACTCCAGTAATGTGTGCAAAGCATCTCTTTTGGAAAGACATCCAGTATGGGTTTAAACGCTCCAAGTGATCATGCTGCTTGATAGTCTGCTTCAGTGGTTGATTACCTTATTCTTAAGTGTTTGCATCATATTAAAGATGTGAACTTGTGTCTTCTTTAACTTCAAGTCATATCAGATATCTACTCTGAAACAGATATGCAAACTCATCCCATTAGAGTAAGTAAATCTACACCACCACCATCACCACAGCAATGAGTCCCAGCTGGGCCAGCTGTGAACATGATCTGTCCATCCACTCTCTCCTACATGGTCCAAACCTAGATATATATTAGCAAGCTGGTTCTAAGGTCATCTCAAGATGCTGTCCTACTCCCATCATGTCTAAACAGCGGGTGCAGAAGAGCATCCTGGAGCATACTGACTGTTATATTTCCAGGTTTGGAGAGGACCTTCAGGGTGAGGAAGGCAGGGCATATTCATGAATAGTTGGCTGAGGCACGTCTTAGAGCCTGACAATAGCTTGTTCATCTCCTCTCTAACACTGCACATCACAGCTGGTCAGGAATTTTTTTGACAAAGTCTTTCTCTTCTGGAAAATCCCTAGTGGTGAAAACTGAAACTTTTCTAGTCAATACATCAGCTCTATTTTCCATATCAACAGAAGGAATACCTGCAGTGTAGGATCCTCTTGGTACCAGTCTCAGCTGGATACTCTGTCATTCACCTCATTAACCAATCTTATTAAGTACAAATTTTTCAGGATTCAAAGACTGTTTAGGGGAAAGGTTAAAGGGAATGGTGCCTAACCCTTAGTCCAAATAGGTGCTTTTTTATTTTGCTTTGTATAGAAAAGATTTGAGGTTCACAATGATTTGCCACTGCTACTGAAGGTCAGAAATTCCTGGCATCACTTGCTCCCCTTCATTGAGAGACCTTTGCCAAAATCAGCAGGAAGAAGAGTCGCCAAGTCCATTTTGATGCACTTCATCTGTTTTGCTGACTGCTTAGACAGGGTATGCAACATGCAACTCCCGATATCAGAGACAAGAACCAAGAAAAGATCAGAGCCTGTGTTCTTTAATTTTTTTTATGCAATGCTTAATGAAGAACATGAAGCAAGTCATTTGTACCATTATTCCAGAATATAATGCAGAGCATTCAGAACTCTTCCAGGCGCTACAAGCCTCAGGCACAGACAAACTCTTTACAGCAATCCCACCCCTTCCCATTCCTGACTTCTTATTTGTGTTCATAATAAAAGCCAAATACAGGAGAGAGGAACAAGTTGAAGACTGATTCTTAAGAGGGCTCCACAAGGGACAAGAAGCATGATGTGGATAGCTTTGGTGGGGGCTTCAAGGTAAGATAAAGATGGGGAGAAATGATGACTTGTAGCTCAAGTTGCCTGAGGATGATCTTCAGGGTAAATCCTTAATAGCAGTGTAGCCATACATTCCTGAGTTACTCCTCCCACTGCCATAGCAAAGGAACATGGAAGGGCAAGAACAATCCTGGGACCATTGTTTGAATGCATTATGATTATATGCAGTATTCCCAATACTGTGATGATGGTGGACATGCTAACATGCTGCTGCTGAGATTAATGTTGCTTCATTCTGCAAGACAGCAACATTTGCGTGTGACTGACACGGAAGTGCACTTGCATGTCAAACCCTGCTGTACATGACATACAAATCTCTCAGGCAGAACTGCAAGGTGCAATAAAATGCTTCATGGAATATTTGTATTAGAAGTGTGGTGTACAGTTATGTTTATGTGAGCCAGTGCTCCCTTACTTCTCATTTTTTAAAAATTGCCTAAAAGTGTTTTTTTCATGCTATTTCATAAGGATACCTCTTAATACCCCAGAATATCTCTTGACTAAATCAGTTTCTTTACTCAGTTTCCTCAAGAGTTTGTGACAAAGCAACACAATTTTCTTTTTCACAACCTGGCTGTTCAATCTGTTGCTATTAGCACATTAAAAAATAGATAAATCATTGTGATCATTAATAGACGTTGCTTATTCTCTATAAATCTGAATGTTCTGCTCTCCGCTCATGTTCATTCAGTGGAGAAAATAATCCAGTTATTGTGTTTTGTTATTACATCTTTCCTGGAGGTATCTTTGCACATGTAGTTCTGCATAATTCATTCTATGGCAACAGTTTAAGAAGACAAAAACACATTACTTTGATATCAAACTTAAATATTTGCCCAAAATAGGGATGACAGAAAAAACCCTATAGTAAAATAATTTAAAAGAATTACATCTGATCCTTTTCTGGTAAAAGAGAATGACTCTAGTGTCTACCTTAAGAATTTCTCCTTACTTAGAAGAGATTTACAGAGCTTTGGTAGTAACAATACGATAAGAATGAAGTTAATGCTCTGCCACAGATTTTTTTTAAAGCTTTAAAGGAGAAAGAGGAGAGTTATATGGAGGAGAGTTATGCAAAATTACTGCACTTCACTTCAAAGGAGCTTTGGAAAAATATCTTTGGTTCCTGAGAAGCAGGATGGGAAGATGGGATAAAATCCACTTTTAACCCAAAGCTGCTTCTCTCAAAGCTGCTCCAAATTTCAATTAGTTGTCAATAGCTCCAATAGAGTGAAACACTGCCATGCATTGGGGCAGTGTGAAGAACACACATTCAGTGTCCCAGTCACATCCTTTGCAGTGGCAGCACAGTGAGGAGCCTTTTCTGCAGCAGCTGATCAGCTTACATAAGCTGCCAAGGCTCAGAATCATGCCTCTATTGCCATGCCAAAACAGCTACCTTGCACTAGCGTATCTGGCCCTGGATCTCTGGGACTGATGCATTTTGGACCCTGGAGAGGGTCCAGAGAAGGGCCACATGTATGATGAAGGGCTTGCAGGCCAAGCCCTATGAGGAGAGATTAGGGCACTCTCTTCAGCCTCCGCAAGAGAAGGTTGAGGCGGCTTTGTGGCTGTCTATAAGTTTATCATATGGACACAGAAGGGAATTGGTGAGGCTTTACTCACCAAGGCGCCCCTGGGGGCTACAAGAAATAATGGCCACAAGCTAGCACAGAGCAGATTTAGACAAGACATTAGGAAGAACTTCTTCACAGTTAGAGTGGGCAAGGTCTGGAACGGGCTCCCAAGGGAGGTGGTGCTCTCCCCGACCCTGGGGGTGTTCAAGAGGAGGTTGGATATGCATCTAGCTGGAGTCATCTGAACCCATCACTCTTTCCTGCCTATGCAGGGGGTTGGACTCAATGATCTATTGAGGTCCCTTCCGACCCTAGCATCTATGAATCTATAAAAAAAATGTTTTAGACAATCATATTGATGTTGGGAAACATTTTAAGGTCACTCGTGTTTATATAGACTGTGATGCTCTTTTTATTGTCTCCTAATTCTGCTGCATGAATAATAAATAGAACTCTATATAGCCAATGAAGTATGCAACATGTCTGTTTTCATATCATTGCTATTTCCCCCACTATTTTTCCAGCTCTGGCACTAGGGTTGTATCTTTACCCAACTCTCATTTTTCCTGACTTTGGAAGATTCAAGAAAATCAATGTTCTAAGTCCTGGTTTTCCCTTCAATGTGCTGCTCTCCATAGGGGATTGTAAGCACTGTTTCATATCAGGCCTGCTTGTCCCATTTCCTTCAACAGTAATTTTATCTGAAAAAGGTACTTCTATCAGTACCCACCCAAAAGAGACAAGAAATCAGACTTTAAAAGTAATATATTAAAGAAAAGAGAGGTCCATCAGGAGTCTTAACAGAACATTAGAACTTAGATCACTTCCATCTGGTGTTTTATGATCTGTCTAACTTGTACTTGGGTGCTGCATTAAAGATGAGCTGCTCAGCTATTTCTTCCACTTTCTACTGCAAACGGTGCTCTCTCCCTACTTATCTGGAACTCATCAGAGGTCCTGTGCAATTGACTGGAAAAGTAGTGCCTTTCGAAAAAAACCCAACACTTTGGCAAACACTAGCAGTCCCATGCAGATATTTGCTTTATAAACCTTCCCTGCCACATATGCACTTAGTTTGCAAACCATCAGCTTTGCAAGGGGAGGGGAGGGAACCTAACTCTATGAAGAAACTGGATTCCTTAACAAATCTAGTTCTGTGGCTTTAAGAAAATGGACTTTGATTCCATATCTTTTTAAACAGCATACATAGGCCATTGCTGTTGCACTGATGTGGATATATGTTGGATGAGAAGCAAGAAGTCAGTTAGAGTGTGTATGAAAATTTTGCCCTCATTAGATAAAAAGCAGGATACCTGGCATCAAATTATCTTTTGTGAATAATAAAATAAATCCAAATTTATCTTTATTGTAGTAATAAACACAATATCAAATGAAAAATAACCTACAAATAAAAACCTTTCAAAGAAAAATGTTAGAATCAAAATACATATGCACTTGTAGCGTACTGGCTCTTGGTAGTGAATAAGTTGCTAAACAGCTTCATTGTCTTTGATACTCCTCATATTATGTAGATATAGATTGCTCATAGCAGATTAAATCCACCTTCTCTAAGATCCAACATGCTTATGTTGCTTCTTCCTCCCATCCCACATTTAGAGCAAGGTGTGCACTTACCCTTCTACCAGCAGGAGCCAGAGCTTACGTTTTCCTTCTCAGTTAATGCTTTCAGTTGGCTAGTTCATTATAGTCTCTTACACTTTGCCCAAGATTACAGAAAGTTCTCTTGAAACATGCCTCTCTGGGCCCAGTTCCACACACTCTAGCTCAGTTGCCAGGATAGAGGGGTTTCCCTCCATCCTTTTCCTCTTGACCAACATGGAAACAGTCACTGACTACCATATCTCCACTGAGCACGCTTAAGAGTGTCTCACTGACCTTCTCAAGATGGATGCATTCTGCAACACTCCCTTCTACAGTACAAGAAGAGTTACATTGACACTGTTGTCCTAGAAAAGTTAATAGAAAAGTCTGATGAATTCCCAAATGCCTATGATATGGTTACTCATGCTAGATAATTGCCTATTAGACAATGTGTTTAAATGTGAAAACTGTGGGGGCAGAATGTAATATGCATTTTGAAATTTTGTTTCAGGTGTCAAAAGCCAAAACATGGGACTGTGTATCCAGTTGAACCCTGTTGTACAACTGACTGAGCCCCGAAACAATCCTGGCTCTCCCATACTTCTCCTGAAATGCTGAAGTACCTCTCTTATCAGAGCTCCAGTCTTTCAGGCATATAGTTACATTTTATGAACTTAGAGCCACGTGACAATCGAAGCAAAACTTTACAAAGATTTCTAACACAATTACCCTTTACTTCGGATAGCCCAAAAGATAAAGGATCTAGATTTCAAAATACCATCCGCAAACTGTTTCTTCACCATATTCGAGTTTTCTTTGCCATTTGAGTAAATATCCTTTCAGGGTTTGAGCTCATCACTTCTCCTGCATGACATGGAACCTCTGCTATTTTCTTTCCTTTCTGCCTGGTCCTGAAGTCAGAAAGGTCACTTCTGCTCTGCAAACATACCCTTCCCTCACTTCTTTCTTTCTTTCTGTTGCCTGCTCTTCCTTTTTCTCTGTGAGTCCCTCTAAATTTTAAAATCTTAACACTAATCCTACATTTCTTTTCCTGCATCTAAGAAACTTCTGACTTTCCCTTTTCAGAGAAGCTGGAGAAGGCTGGTTTTATCTAGGGTGCAGCTAGTCCACTGCTGTCTTGAGGCAAGAGTTATTCAACTTCTGATAATTTTAATCTATTCAGAAAAAGATACAAATGAACCTTATCTGTCCCTTCAGCAGAAGGAATAGGATAGGACATAGTAAAAATATTGATAAAACCAGATAAGATTAGGTACTGGTAGCTGCTCAGGAAGCACAGAGGTCTGTGTCAAATCATTCTGCTTCCTAAATGTGGCTGCACACAACATCCCAAGAGTTATACGGTACTGCAGGTATACAACCCTAATCACTTTAATGAGAATCCTGTGGCTAAACCTCTATGCAAATTTTGGAAAACATATGGTTTACTGTCAGAGTTTAGTGCCCTTCAGGTTTCCTATTTACTTAGTAATATGTTTATGGCTTGAGGGCAGGTCAAACCGTTATGAAACTGATTCCTCCTGCACACCCACATGGCTCACACTAAATGATGTAAAAGGACAAGCACAGAGCAGAGTATAAAGTGGAATGAGTGATTTAAATACAAAAGGTAGAAAGGGAGGAGGGCAGCAAACAAGAAAAGAACCTATGGGAACAAAGGGGCACAAAAGAAAGGTAATGAATAGGATTAGGCTTCATAGTTCCTGTTTAAACTATATTTAACACAGTCTAGTTTGTGGATGATTTCTTGGTTCACAATTTCCCATTCAAACTGGTTTTGAAATTTTTGCTGCCTGGAAACAGCAATTTTGAGGTTAGTGATCCAAGGAGGTTAATGTGTTCTACCACAGAATTGCCTTTTTCTGTAGCTGAATGCTTTGTTCCTACAGATGCTTTTCTTGCTTGCTACCCTCCCTGCCTTTCTTTCCTTTCCCCCTTCCCACTTTTTGTATTCATATCCTTCACTCCACACATTGTTTTATGCGTGCCCTTTCACAGTATCTGAAGTGAGCTCAATCTATACTCTCTATATAGATTTCTTACTTAGATCTTCTGCCTGACTTCAGATTAACACAGCTAGCTACTCATGGTACTTACACTATCCATAAGCAGAAGGACACTGACATGGTTTTCATTAACATAGTGAATCATATCATGTCCAGGAATACATGTATTATTTTACCACTGGAAGGATACAGGATGCTTATTGTAATATTGACACCTGTAGCCACAAAAATTAATGCTGCTGCTACTTGCCCTGCTGCTAAATTTTTGGACCCATGGAGAGGTCTGCAGCCAAAGGATATAGCTCTACACATTGAATCAGGTCCATGAACCCCTGAAGACTGGCCTTGAATACTAGACCAGGCCTACAGACCAGTCCTGCCCCCTCATCCAGCTTGTGGGGGCCAGATGAATTGGGCACCATGGCTCTATAGTTAAAGAAGAAAGATGGCCAGTCTTCTCAGCATGAAATATCCTCACATATTGTTGATTGACAAAGAATTGTCTTTATGGTAACTTACAGACCAAATATACAGCAGATAGTTTCTTCTAAGCAAATTAATAGAATTTCATGGTGCTTAAAAATGACATTTATTGAAAGGGTAAGTTGTTTAAGTAGCAAATTTCAAAGAAAGAATAATATTGTGCAGAAGCTAGATTCAGTGAATTCTCTTTAACATCCCTGGGTAACATGTTCGTGTACCTGGATGTGAACATTAATTCTAAATTAAACTATCTGAAGAGTGACACTACACCAAGAAAACATACCAGCTATTCTTGACTTCAAGGACAAGTATAACTTTATATTTCTGTCAAACTTTTTATCCAGATATTTCAAAGCACTTAACACACATTAATTCTAAAGTAGGTCAAGGTAAATGGAGTTCTGTTAAAATAATGTGTTTTGAAAAAAACAGGCTGACTTCAGAGGAATTCCATTCTGGAAGTAAGCAAGAAACATTATGATCACAGTTCAATGTGAAAGCAATGTTTCAATTGTGTAGAAATTATTTTTCTTTTTGATTTCTTATATTGTATTTCCTTATCTATTGAAAAAAAAGTTTCAATAGGCCTGAGTCAAAATTAAATGTTTCGATCAACTATGAAGACATCTGTATACCTTAGATTTTCTTTCTCTTCAGCATTTCCCTTTGCAGAGAACTGCAGTTTAAAAAAAAAATTTCCTCCACTTCCAAGGGAAGTTTTGAAATCTTGAAATGCTTTATGAAATGGAATTTTTGTCCTCTGGAAACTTCTAATATTTATGTTACAACACAACATCCTTGCCAATGAGATAGATAAGCATTATAATCCTGATAATACAACTGGAGAAATTCAGACTCAAAGAGATTTGAAGGAGATGGTTACAGCACAGTGCACAGTTGCACAGTCATTTGCCCAAGAACGGAGAAAGAATGTCTGGAAAAGTCAGGAGTAATTGATGTAATTGGACTGCTAGGAATATGTTTTGGCATCGAAACATTCTGTTTCCTCTACTGAACATTAGTTTTTTCTTGCTGCTGGGCTTGTCTACATGTGTGCTTTACTGTGCAGTAGACTAGTTTACTGCACAGTAAAGTGTCACTGTTTACATGTGCACAGCAATTAGGCTAGTGTAGACTAATTTACTGTACTATTGGATAGTCCTATCAGACACAAGTACTATCCGACAGTGCAGTAAATTGGTGCTATTAAACACATGTGTAGACAGTAACATGGGCACACAATATGCCCAGTCAGCCCAGGCAGCAGGGGTTCATACTCCTGCCTGCCGCTGAGCCACATGGCTCAGCAGATGCAGGACCCTCATGGTACAGGCAGTTCTGCTGCCCACCACAGCTACTCAGAGTCTAGGCCTGATCCCAGTGCCCTCTGCCAGCCCAGGGCTCATGCCAGAGCCTGCCACCAATCTGGGACTTGCCCTGGAGGCTGCCACCAACTTGGGCTCACCCTAGAGGCTGTTGCCAGGCCAAGGCTCATCCTGGAGGCTACCACCAACCCAGGGCTCACCCCAGAGGCTGGCCGCTGCCAGTCAGAGCCTGGGGCTGACTCCGAGCCCCCTGCCAACCTGGACCTGGCACCCAGCTGCTGTGACCGGAAACTAGAGCTTCTTCTGGTTGCTGCAGGGGGGCAGAACAGGGTAGGACCATCCTTAGACTTAACAGCTCCTCCCTGGTTCAATTTGCTCCTGACATGTGTAGAAGCTGTGCTAAGGAGTAGTTTACTGCAGAGCAATTTGTTCCACAGGTTACTCATGTGCATTAATTACACATGTAAATGTGCCTGTGGTCTCTTAATATGAATTGGCATATAGAGACTGTTTGATCATATTAGATTCTAACACTCAGTTTTAGTGAACAATCTCCTCTGTAGACTGTAAGTTACTCATAGCAGGGATCCACTCTGTCTGTACAATGCCTATTACAATGAGGTCCCACTTTATGTTTTGGGCTCCAAATGGCTACCACCATACAAATAATAAAATCTCACTTGGCCTACTTGCAGTTTGACACGTGCTATTTTTTCTCAAATTCTTATTGCCCCATTAAAAGTAAGCTAAAGATCAGAGAACCAGAGGGCTGGAGGGGATCTCATGATGTAATCTAGCCAGCCTACTGCTGAAGGCAGGATCATCCCTGACTAAATCATCCCAGTCAAGTCTAACCTGTTATTGAAAACTTCCAGGAAATTCTACAGTTTCTCGAGGTAGCCTGTTCTAATGACTGACCACCCTGAAAGTCAGAAAGTTCTCCCTAATCTCCAACCTAAACGTCCTCTGCTGCAGTATGAAGACATTGTTCCTAGTGCTTTCTTATTGATGCAGAGATTAGTGTATTTCCATCCTCTTTATAATCACTCTTTAGGCATTTGTAGGCTGCTATCAAATTCCCCCTCAGTCTTATCTTATCCAGACTAAATAACATTAGTTCTTTAAGTTGTTTCTCACAAATCATGCTTCCCAGGCCTCTAATCATTTTTCTCCCTCCATGCTGGACTCCTTGTAATTTGTTCACCTCTTTCTTGAAGTGTGGGTCCCATAACTGTGCATAGTACACCAGGTGGGACTTCACAGTGTGGAATGGAGTGGGAGAATCTAGTCTCTTGATTTGCAAGTGATACAACTTATAATACAGTCTGGTCAGTTGTTGATTTTATTTTTTTGCAACAGGAACACACTGTTGGCTCATATTCACCTTATGGTCTACTATAGCCCCCAGGTTCTTCTCTGCAGGATTGCAGCCCAGCCAATCATTCACAAGTCTGTATTTGTACAATGCAGTTCTTTCATCACAAGTGCAAGACTTTTTATTTATTCTTGTTGAATTCCATCTAGTTGACTATGGACCATTTCTTCAGTCCATCTGGGGCATTCTGGATCCTAGCCCTGCTCTCCAAAATGCCTGCAACTCCACCTAACTTGGTGTCATCTGTTCATTTGCTAAGCATGCATTCAGTCCCATTGCCCAAATCATTCATGGAGATGTTAAACAATACTGGGCCCAGGGAAAACACTTGGGGAACTCCACTTGATACCTCTTTGCAACTAGAAATTGAGCCATTTCTGTCTACTTGTTGAATGTGATGATCCAATCAGTTTTTTTATCCACCTTACAGTACTTTTGTCTAGTCTATATTTCCCAAGCTTGCTAATGAGAATTAGCAAAAGTCCTGCTAAAATCAAGGTGTATCATATATCTACTCTTCTACTCTCATCCACAGAGCCTGTAACCTTATCAGAAAAGGATATCAAATTGGTCAGAAATTACTTGATCCTGGTGAATCAATGTTGGTTGTTCCTTATCATGTTGTTCTTTCCTAGGGACCTTACAATAGAGTCCTTGGGGACCTGCTCCATGATCTTTCCAAGTACTGAGGTCATTTTGACTAATCTGCAATTTCCCAGATCCTCTTTTCCCCTGTCTTAAAAATGGGCACTATATTTGCCCTTGTCTAATCACCCAGGACCTCATCCAAGCTCCACAAGTTCTCAAGGGCAATAGCTGATTATTCAGTTATTACTTTAGCCAGTTTCTTCAGTACCCAGGCTGCATCTCACCTGGCCCTGCCAAACTGAAAGCAATGAACTTCTCTAGGTAATTCCTAGATAATCCCTGGATTTCTGCTACTCTAGACTGGATGTTTCCCTTCCTATGTTTGCTGCCAACTATACTTATTATCTGGTATCTGCCCCTATTTGTGAAGACTGAAGTGACAAAGGCATTAAAGACATCATCCATGCCTAGATAACCTTGTGCATTCTGTAAGGGCCCTATAGTTTCTGTGATCTTCTTTTTACTTCTGACACGCTTATAGAATCCATTTTATGGCCTTTTATGTCCCTTTCTCTTGTCCTTTTAAACAAGATTTTATAAGCTATTTTACAGAAAGTTAAATTAAATCTCATTAGTAATATATACCCAACACATTTGATCTTTCTCTTGTCTTTTAAATCTTTTTCTTAGGATTTGAAGAAATATATGCTGATCTGCCAGACCAAGATTTCTGGAAAGGTAACACTGGTGGAACACTGGTGGTGATCCACAAAAGAACATTTTTAATTTTAAGTAAAACAAAGACTTAGGAAGCACTACTTCCATACAAAGGAAATTCAGTGGTTGCTATTACTTGTAAATTGGTTTCTGGAGTTTGCTGAATTAAAATTCTTATACCAAGCACCAAAATACAAGGAATCACTATGTACTGGCTCCATTGGCTCAGACAGCATGTCCTAGTGTTTTCATATTTTCTAGGCTATCTGTGGCTTCTGTAAATATATGAAAGGTTGTCTTGTAAATTAGTTCAAACAGAGATTATGCTTTATTCCTTAATTGTCCAATTGCATCTTTGTGCTTTTAATTGGTTTCTATAGGGTTTTAGTGCCATGGTACTAAAGGGAGAATTTGATTGTCTAACTTCCAGTAGGCAACTCACCACTGGTCCAAATCTCCTAGTGGTAGCACTGATGGAAGCTATAGCATGGGCATGCTGCTGTTGGTTTTACCACTGTGTTATTTTACCTTGCCCTGCATACTGCATAGTTTCCAGAATTGCTGCTATCAGTGGGCCACGCCCATGAAGAATACACACTAAGTAGTGCCCTGCCTTTCTGCTGGCTTTATTCCACAGGGACTAAATCTATTTTACTGAAAACTGTGGGTGTTGCAATGGGGTTACCTGGTTGAGGCAAAGGATGTGGTCAATCGATCCATAAGTATATGACCCTATACCCTTTACAGGTACAGAAAATAATGCAAAGCTCATTTTTATGAACTTTGTTCTGGCCCTAAATGATACCAAACTTGAAGGCCATTTTCAGGAAAAAATTTGCAGTGGCTGAATTACATCCATGCAGTTGAGGGCAGAACTAGACTATCATCATCCACTCTAGATATAATACTTCTAAACAGCAGTGTTCTATTCCATTTCATTCAATATAGATTCTTATTCTGCTACCATTATGATCTGTCCTATATGGTTTGCTCTCTTTCTCATCCTCTCTCTGGAAGAACTATATAACAATGGTGTTTTCTGCTTTAGTAAGATTTTTTTCTTTTAAATCTATCTGTTGTGTGCCTTGCATTTACTATGCCTTGGAAAGTCTCACAGCAGTTGTAAAATGGTTTTGAATTTCCTTTTATAGCACACTAAACTCATTTTCAAACCAAAGGTGTTCACGGACAAATTCTGATCTTTTTGGAAACTACCTGTCTTTTCCTTTTTTCTCTGTCTACCTATCTATGCAATGCTGAGTCATTTGTATTAATAAGCAATAAACACTTCCAAACACCTGTGCTTAACCATTGCTTGAAAAATGAAATGGTCAGATAGGAAAATCTGAGAATTTTACATAGTTCTACAGCAGCTGCAAAAGCTTGGCTCTTAGGGAGTGTGCCTCTGCCAACTCTTCGAAACAACCACATTTCCAAAAGCACATTTGAAAGTACATGTATCATTCTGATGCAATGCCATTTTTCCAAGGATGGTAGCATCATTGAAAACTTTGAAAGGTTTCTGTCAATTGGCCTTATACAGAGAAAATTCAACATGGAGGCTGTGATTGAATGCATTCAACTCCCTTTTTCAAAAGATCTGATTTCGGTCTAGGAAGCCGGCTTGAGCTCTGCCGATACTTGGATAAAACATGTCTTTCAAGATTCATAGGCAGCTGGTGTAGGCTTGTTTTTGCTCATCAATTTTGATTCTGTTCTCTGAGGATTAAGTTTTCGTGGTCCATTTTGAATCTTGAAAGAGACATTTTTGTTTGAATTGAAAGATAAGGAAACCTCAAAAATGAATGTGCCAAGTCAATCAAAAACGGCAGGTATTAGTGGGGGTTACTAGCTTGTATCAGACTATGTTGTTCCAATTACAAGTCAAGCCTGCATATGTGTCAATTCTGCATTTTAAGTTTTATTTTTTGTAAAACAGCTTTTTGCCAGAATATAAGTTTATACCTGAAGATAAAGATCTTGAATTTCCATTGCCTTTAAAATCTCACAGAAGAATCAAATAACTGAGGAAAGGACCAAAGGCATTAAATGCACTAAAAATATCAGAATAAAAAAGTATTCTTTGTACCAAAGACAGAAAGCAAAAAAGGATATCATCTAGGGTTGCATATAGCTGTGCTCCAATGTATTTTGTTAGAACACTCTAGCATTGCATCAACTTCACATGTAGGAAGCCATCTGTATTTCAAAATGGCCGTGGGGCACTTTAACTCAACCTCATTGAATGAACCTCAGTTAAAGTGTCCCTCTTTAAAGTAATTTATAAAGGAACCTCTTTAAAGTAATTGTTAAACAGCATATATATATAACAATATATATATGGTTGAGACAAGGGATGTGGTCAATTGATCCATAAGCATATGGATCAATTGCATATGGATCAAAAGCATATGGTCCTGTACCCTTTACAGAAGGGGCAGGCAATTATTTCAGCTGGAGGGCTGCTTACTGAGTTTTGGCAAGCCATCGAGGGCCGCATGACCGGCAGCCAGTGGCATATAAATATTAATTTTCTAAATTTTTTAGGGGTCCTGCAGGCCAGACAGAATGGCTTGGTGGGCCACGTGGCCTGCGGGCTGCATTTTGCCCACCCCTCCTTTACAGGTACAGAAAATAACGCAAAGCTTATTTTATGGGCTTTGTTCTGGCCCATATATATCTGTTGCTGTTTAGTGTAGTTGTTCTTAAAACCTGCAGATTTCTTTGTGTAACTAAACATTAGATCAGTGATTCTCAAGTAGGATGCCATGACACCCTAAGGAATTTGAGGTCCTTTTAAGGGTGTTGCACAATACTAGCCCTGTTAAGTGTACAAACACATGAATGTGATGCACAAGATAAAACCAGAAATTTCAAATAGGAATTCATAGTGTCAAAAATATGCTGACCTCTTGTGGACTTTCTAAGTTCTTTGCAATGGAAGAATTGCTCTAAGAAAGACCAAAAGCTGGTGCTTTACAAGGTGTGCCTTGAATCTAAAGAGCTAGAGAACTGCATTAGAGTATCTGCAATAGACAGCAAGCTAACTCAACAGGGCACATGCTGTTCGATAAATCTGTGAAGGACTTTAGCACACCTGTTGTGCTAGATCAATAGTAATGACATACAAAAAGCTGCCTGAAAAGAACACTGAACTCTCAGAAATTAGGAAATCCTAGAATTAACTTTGCCCGTGTAACCTTAGTTTACTCAACCTGATGATGCACACCACAACAATCATTATCCATAATACATGAGAAGCCGGTAGTGAAGCCTAGAATAGAAGTGTATCCCCATCCATAACAGACCTCCATCTCTGTCCATACTGGGCAATGGGGGAACTGCAAGCCAGGGAGTAAATAGTATGCTATTCTGAAATTAAAGACAATACTTTTAACATAATAAGATAGAAACAAAATACTTCACAGGGTAAGGTTCCTTAACTCATGGAGAGTAGGAAGTTTAGTGAACTAAACAGAGAATATATTGTATATTCTCACATACCATATGCTATACAAATAAGCCACAAAAACTGTTTTGGAAGGTAGATTTTTTCCAGACTCATGGTCAATAAAATGTCATAGAATAAATCCTGCTGGAAACATAAAGACCACGTCCAGATGAGAATGTACATTTGTTTTCCTGGGGACAAGTAGCAGCGGCTTGTGCCACTGCTACTTGTCCCCAGGGAATGCCCATGCCACATGTGCTTTGGCGCATGGCAGGCTATCCCAGGTAGGATAGGGGAGGCTGGGGCCAGCAACTGTGCTAGCCCCAGAAGCCTTACCTGCGGTTCTAGGGACCTGGGGGAGCTGTAGCCTTGGTGCTTCTGCCGCTGGAATCCTGGCCAGCAGCTGAAGTGTGACTCTAGCTTGTTAGGCTATGGTTTTGGGCAGTGCTTGCTGCTGCCATGTGCAATACTCTGCATTTTTTTGGTGTGGATTTTTTTGGCCCTGGGATCTCTCAGGTTCGGTTATCCCCAGACACAGAGAAATGCCTGCGTGTGTGACATGTGACACCAGACAGGTTTGCGGCACTACATGCTGCATGTCCATGCTTATCTGGATGTGGCTAAGAAGTATAGCAATGTTGGATGAAGCAGTAGGAACTTCCTTGTGTAGAAGAACAGCAGCACATTTAGGTTCAACACTCTTTCAAGGGCAGTAGCAAGACTATTACTTCTGTCCTGTGAATATGTCTTTATATTTTTTTTTTTGTAAAAAAAAGGTTTATTTCTATACTACAAGCCTTATCAAGGTACTACAGATTGCATGCAGCAACCCACTCATATTCAGTCAGCTCAGTTGCTCCTCACAAAAAAGCTACTGCCTCACCAGTGGCTGAGAGAGGGTTAACACTGGACTCTGCCCCTCCTGCTTGCTGTCTCAGGCTTCAAATCAGTACTTACCCCTCAACTCTTCTTAAAAGTTTAAGTACACCCTACCTAGATCTCTACCCTTATATTAAAATCCTTCAACATTCATAAACTAAAATGGGGTTCACAGATTGACACAGATATTGGATAATTCATCACAATAAGTAGTGAGTTGCAACCATCAAGGGCAATAAAAGATATAAAGTTGTTCTGAGATTGCTTCAGAGTTTCTCAAGTGCTATAGGGTAGAGATTAGGAGGTCTAGCTGATTAGAAAACATATATCTGTTCTAAGTAGTTTCTAACAGGGTCCTTCTGAGTATTTTGAGTTCTCTTGTCATCTTGGCTAGGGACAGACACTCAAAAAGCCTGAGTTTGAATTGATTTAATCTTTGCAGGTTAGTCTAACCTGGCTAGGCTAAATCAATTTGTAACTAAACAGATACTCCAGACGTGCAGGAACATGCCTGCAGTGGCTCAGGCTAGAAGCCAAAAGCACTACAGCAGCCCTCCCTTCCCTTGCACAGGGCTGACCTGAGAGGGGTGTGGCCAGGCCCCACCAGGATTAGTGAGGGGTTCCTTCCTTCCTTGATAACAGAGCATTTATCAGCTCTGTTATCAGCATTTATCACCCCATCAGAAAACAAACAGCCCCTCTCATTAGTTCAGGCTCTTCTTAAACAAAAAAGAAATGGAGGGACATTATCAGATGAGCTGGTGATTAGCTCCAAAAAGCCCTAAACCAACACTGCTGTCTGTCACAGCATGGATGTAGCCAGCATGTGGTCTAATAGCTAATGCTGAGGTGTCTGTGTAAGGTAGAGGGGATGGGAGGGATCCCTGTTTGGCAGAGAGTGGTGAAAGGAGGGAAAGTGCAAGAGGAAGGCAGGTAGACACTGTTGTGCCTGCAAGTCTCTACTGGAGCTGCAGCCAGAGAGCAGAGGGGAAGGTACAGCTGTGCTGTGGAGCAGAGAGCCCAGCCCAAAGAGCATGCTGGGATTCTGAGGGAGTCTGATTTAACTTAAACCAGAAAGGGGTGTGGGACAGACATTGCATAAGCTGGTTTGACCCAAATCAGTTAAGTCTGATACTACTTTCAATCAGGTTTATCTCAGACTTGTTTCAGCCATTTTCAAACCAGCTTATGTACACTGAAGATCTGTTCTGTTACAGGCTTCAATCAGTTTCTGATCACTTAAACCAGTGTATGTGTAATGTCTGTCCCTAGCAATTGTCATCTAGTCTGAATTTTCCATCTTATCAGTAACATTAATTGGGTTAGCCAGATGATCAAAGTTAACCTTCTTACTAAAAATTGCAGCAAAAGGCATTAAGCATTTCAATGTTTTATTCATCATTTGTAATTAGCTTTTTGTTTCCCATTTACCAGTGGCTCAACTCTTATTTTGGCCTTCTTTCTACTACTGAGATTCTTATAAAATGTTACTATCTCTTTTTATTTCCCTGACTAGTATCTCATTTTGTGCCTTAGCATTTCTGATTTTCTCCCTACAACTTTTCACTCATCCTGGGTGATTTGACTTAGTTACTGCTTTATGTAAGATTCCTTCTTGTGTTTCAGGGACCTGAATAGCATGCAATTTAGCCAAATTGGTCTCATTGTATTTCCTGTCTTTCTTTCACATTGGGATAGTTTGCACTTTGGCCCTTAATATTGTTTCTTTAAGTAACTGCCAGCTCTCTTTACAGTGCTTTCCCATGGGATCTTACCTAGCAATTCTCTGAGCTTATTGAACTCAACTTTCTTGAAGTCTATTGTCTTTATTTTGCTGTCTTTCTCTTCCAGAATCATTTGGCAAATTGGTAAAAACTTGCTGTATTAGATTGGGCCTCTATTCTCAGATCTGTCAGAATTGACATTGTGTTTCAGTTTCTTGTAAAATAGACCAATACAGTTGAGCTTTCCTCCTAAGGTAAGTGGTTGGAGCCCCTGTTAAATAATCAAGGATGAGAAAGGGAAAGAATTATTAATACCCATTAGTTGAAGAACTAGAGTAGTTAGCTGAGGTGTCTACTGGGTTCCAATTCAATAACAGCTCCTGCAGAGATCTCCATTCTTATCCTTCCTGTTGAAGCAGACCCATTAGATAGATAACAGGGTTGCCTCCCCAAGTATTTTTTTTTCTGACAATCTGCAAACTTTTTACTGACAGCCAAACTTTTTTTACTGATATTTTTTATTGACAGATATTTTACATTATGTTCATGTAACAATTCTTCCAGGCATTAGATGGTAGAAAAATCTAGGGGTTCAAACTTTGGGGTTTAATTCTTGCCCTAGAAAAATGTTTGGCTGTCAGTAAAAAGTTTGCAGATTGTCAGTAATTTTTTTTTCATGTTGGCAATTTAGCTTGATTACAACACTGGTTTTTCACAATATTGCCCCATGCTAGGGATCTGCTATGGATCCTACACCCTGATACCTCCAACTGCATAAAGAGGCCCTTTCAATTACAAAACACAATTATAAAATGAGAGATACAGTTTAAAAGATATCACTGACAATTAGATGAACAAAATCGTGTAGCCCTGCTGTTGCTTGGGAGCTAATATGCAATGACCTGGAACATCAACTAGATCAAGTCAATCCACAAATAAAGTGCATTAGCACAGCCATATTGACCTCTATGATGGAGATACATTAATTAATGATGAATGAGGAGCTGAGCAATATTATTTTTATTGAAACTTCTTTTGGGATTTGTTTTCAATAAAAACATTTTGAAGGGATTTTGTCCTTTTTTTCTTATTGTTTCTTTGAAAACAAGTTTTTTTACTCTATATTTCATTGAAACTTTCATTTGGGAAGAAGGTTAGAAAGCTTCAAAGTTAGGTGTTTTGAAAAGGAAAAGGAATGACTGCTTGACAGGTTTAAAAAGTCATGCTTGACAGAGTAGTTATAGCTATTTGATAGAAAGACTTAAATGTTCCACTTTATTGGATGACAGGCTACAGAACTGAAAGATTATCAGAATATAACTTTTTTTTCACACTAGAATTTTTTTCACTTATTATTCCAAGGGCAAACATGCATTTTAATCAAACAGTCTCAAAAGTCATTGTGCAGCCTGGGAAAAAAAAATCCTAAATCTCAGTGTGCTTATCAAAGCTTTGGACAGCCTATATGTGTAAAACACATTACAACTGTATAAGCAAAAGCATAGATTCTGGAAAACCTCCATAAATGCATAACTGCATTTAAACATAAACCTTACTTTTGGTTTGGAATGTTATTACTTAAAGTTATTATTTTTGTGGTGAAAACAAGGACATTAATTTTACTAATCACTTAAAAAAATCCTTTCTGCAGTAATATTTTTGCTGTGGAAGTATTCAGTTACTTCAAGGCTAAAATCTAAAATTCTGACTTCTGCTACATTACCTATATGCTATATGGAAGGGGGCAACTCTTTAATTAGAGTGGCTCTAGCAGCACTCTAATTAAAGCACCACTGTGTCTTGTGTATCAGCATCCCCACGCTTAAAAATGGTGGTGGGGGTGTGGCGGGCCAGTAGGGGGCGCTCCCGTTTTGAGCCGCCCACCTCCCTGTGCCCGACCACCTTCCAGGCTCCGAGTGCCTCCCTGGGGTGCCTCCGTC
>JAGPOW010003642.1:96769349-96807391 GCA_030014935.1 Caiman crocodilus | reverse complement strand
TTGGCTGGGGTCCTGTGACCCTGGCACTCGTTCCTGCCATTGGCGGGGGGTCAGACTAGATGGCCTGCTCTAGGCCCCTTCTGACCCTAGATACTGTGAAACTATGTTCCTGGCTGAAAACTGAAAATAAGTTCAACTCCTTCATAAAAAAAAAAGTGTTCAGCAGAGCAAAGTGAATCCTCAGACAAGTCTAATAGGACAAAAGTTCAAGGCTGTTGTGAGGGAACTCTGCTGCATCTTCTTCATCTCATATTTGAATTGCATAGCCACTTGAACGTAAGAGAGTGGAAAATTGGCTTATATATCAGGCATGGAGAATTCACATTTTTCCTGATTTAGCAGGCATGACACAGATACAATACCAAAAATTGATTTTCCATAAGAAGAGTTTACCACATTTAAGAATTAAAGTGATGGTGCCATCAGTAGAAGCTGCAAAAGTTGGGTAACATCTATGAAGATATAAAAGATGTTTTTAATGGCTATAACTGTTAAGTTAGCTGCACTGCAGAATCCAGATAGGACTGTAAATATGAAGAATCCAGATAGGACTGTAAATATGAAGAAGAGGTTCAGAGATGCATCCAGATTTTGAATGCTTCTCAACTTTTCTTTGGGAACTAACCATATCAAATAATAGTTGAAAAGCCTTGAAATACTTGATACCTCCTTTCTTTCTGCAAAAGTCATGCCACAAATTGATGAACTTTCAAGCAAACTTTCAAGCAAACAGTTTTGCTGAGTTATATAATGGGTGATTTCCCAGAGTGTTAGTATTAAATCCATGGTTGAAATGGTCAGAAAAAGACTACATGGAATGAAGGCAAATATTTATATTTTATAAGCACAACTATGCTGGTTAAACTCTTAGGACCTTTCAGAGTGGGCTGAAACTATTCCATTTTTCAAAACAGGTGAGTGTGAAGGATAAAGAATAAGCTTATTGGATAGTACAAGCTGTGAATCAGGCAACAAGGGCTGTATTTTTAGCTCTGTAACAGACTTCTTGCATAACCCTTGGCCAAGTCACTACATATTTTTGTGCCTCTACTTTTTCATCTGTAAAACTGACTTGACTATAATAATTTGCTATATCAGATGGGTGACATAATACCAAATTAATTAATGCTTGGAAATTTTGTTTGGAAATTGTTCAGATAATAGGTGCAACATAAGCCAAAAATATATATTTTTAGTTATAATTTTATTCTCTTTTCTGTCCTAAAAAAAGAAACCATTTGCAGGTTAAAGATTCAGAATAAAGAACACTATTTAAAAAAAAGCTTCAGAGAAGCACTGATTTTGCTTCCTAAGAAAAACAACGTGAAAACACACTGTACTGTTCAGACCTGGAAAGCAATACGTGCTGACCATGTAGAAATTTATCAAAGTGCCAGTGAAGACAATGAAATTCTTGTCATTGACACTATTGGGAATTGGATGGAATTGACTGTGCACAGACAAACCATTTTTGTTTTTTACTTTTTTGTCAAACTAAGGTTAGAATGAGTCACTGAATTAAGACTACTATTGCCCTCGGTGCCTTGGTTCAAATAATATATGAAATTATTTCAGAAAAATGCATTATTTCTTGTTTATGTTGCATGGGCCACCACTGAGCAAGTCTATCTACTACACCAACTCCTGGATAGTCAATAATTTTCAGGAGGAAGAAAAAAGCTAATAGAATGGAAAAGTAAATTTGTCTTGAATAAAAAGAATTATATAGTGGGCGTATCTACACATGCATTTAGTGAGACCTAGATTTACTGCACAAAAAGCTACTGAGCAGTAAGTGATTTTTGCTAGGTGGCTACACGTACAGGGACCTGGCAGAAAATCTGCTGTCCCTCCAACCCTGCTAGGCACACCTGTGGCCACCAGGGGGAGCGCCAGGCTCCAGCCCCAGCTGTCAGCACCTGGCAGCCATATTTAAAACAGAGGCCTGCTCTGTACTGCCTGGGCAGCCAGTTCTTGTGCTCAGAGAAGCAGTGTGGCATGCACAGAGGCAGTACATGGCAACTGTGTTAGTGCCTACTGTGCCTCCCTGCACTATGCCTGTCCCAGCCCCTGGCAGCTAGGAACAGGGCCCCCTGATCCTTCTGGCCACTTCACTCAGCCTGCCGGCCTGCCATGCTGACTGATGGCTGGCCCATAGCTGTCTCGTCACATCTGGTTCCCCCACATGCAGTGACCACCTGCCTGCCCACAGCATGACCTCCCAGAGTCCCTGACACACAGCAGCCACTGCCAGGGATGCTGATGAGAGGATGTAGGATGCCACATGTGTGGCTGACATCCTCCTTCTAGGCTTCCACCTCCCCTGCCCCTGAATAAGCCACATCAGCCAGCATTTGTGGCACTACCTGGTGCAGCAGATGTGGAAGCCAAGCAGTAGCATGCAGCTCCAGGCAGGCACGGACTACTGGGCTGTGGCCTGCCCAGAGGTGTGGTCTGCACAGGGCCTGCACTACCCTCAGGCTGCCTGTGATGTTTGCCATAAGGCACAAAATGGCTGCAGGCTTTTATAGGCGAGGAGAAGCTCCCAGCCAGGAGTCCCAGTGGCGGGGCAGACCCAGCAGAAAATTTGCTGCTGGGTTGCATCTACATGCGTGTTACTGTGCAGTAACAGATCATGATTACATTTCAAAATGAAATGAGGGCACTCAAAATGTTTCAAAAGGTTTGAAATGTTTTGAGTTTCAAAGCAGCCTAGTGTCAGGAGGTGGGGGACAGCCAGGGATGTGGTCGGAGTGGCTCTGCCAGCCTCATGGGGATCAGCCCAGTGGTGGGAAGCAGCAGGAGAGCCAGTGGCTCTCCCCTGCCTCCTGCCACCAGGCTCAGCTCTGTAGGGCTGAGGAGCCTCCCACTGCTGGATTGTGCTCACCAGCACTGTGCTCCAAGTGGTTCCATTGCTCTTCTGCCACCTCCCACCACTGAGCTGAGCTCCACGGGGGTGGCAGAGCTGCTCAGAGTGCAGCCCAGCAGCAAGAGGGGGGAGAGCCAGGGCTGCGCTCTGAGTGGCTCACCAGCCTCACAGAGCTCAACCTGCCCTCCCAGCACTGGTCAGACTCCTCCAGGAGGTACAGGACCCCACATCTGTATGTGGGATGATAGGAGGCTGCTGTTCCTGCCCAGGGCCAGCAGCAGCAGCAGCAGTCTTCTTGGCACTGTGTGCAGGCTGTGCCCAGTGCTGGTCCCACACCGCAGCAGCAGCCACCTCTCATCCTGCACGTAGATCTGGGAGCCCCCTGGGAGGAGTCCAGCACAAGCCCACAGACCTCCCAGGGGCACAGGCCCCCAGATATGAGTGCAGGATGACAGGGAGGCTGCCGTTGCTGCTGCTGTCAGCAAGTGACATGAGTTTTACTTTTGGCAGTTTCCAAGTTTTCCACTTGGAGCACAGGTTTTCCCAGAAACCTCTAAACTTATCTCCTTGAAACTTGGTAGGCTTTATGCCCTCAAAGGGCCATCATCCCTGCAATCTTCATTTGAGTCAGCTAAGAAATGACAAAGTTATAGGCATTTTCATGATTCCCCATTATAGCAGATGAGTGAAACATCAAAACAGTTTTGACGAAACAAAATGGAACAGTGCTTTGAAATAAAACAAAATGATGAAATGAAACACTGTCCCTTTGAAAAGGCAAAATGGAAGTCAAAGTGAAACGGTGCTGTTTGCACAGCCCCACTGTTTACACCCATGTGTTCTTCTGCTAGCATTTTCTTTTGCTTAAAAGACATTTTTGCTTCCCTGTGATTGCTTCCATAACGTACTTGCAGGGAGTAATCACTTCCTCTCTTAGCCACACACGTTTACCTCCCTTCCCTTTTTTATTAGGTTCTTATTCTCTGATCACACTTTGAGTCCATTTTTCTTGATATCTCCAAGACTGTATTTGCCTTCTTCATGTCTATATCACACTATCACCTCATAGTCACTCTATGATTGACTAATTTATTCAGGTCTTCTCAGTCATGTCCGACTGATATGTTCATAGATTGCAGCCGCAATACTTGTAAATTAATCTCTAACCTCCTCAAAGCCTTCAAAGTCCACTCTTCAAAGTAATTTAATTATTCATATGGCATTCTGAACTTCCTTTGTACTGATGATGCTTCCCAAGTTTGTGTCATCAGCAAAGGAATAAAGATAACCTAACTCCAGGAGCATTTCTTTTCAAGTTCACATAGTTAGAGGCTAGATGAAACCCTGACATGTGGCAGCTTATATCCTTTCAAAATACTGTGGTTAATTTGCATTTTTATTTATTATAGCAATTCTGTGTACTATTTTTAATCCATATAAATGGTCAAATCTCCTTTTGAATGTTGATAACCTCTCGGCCTACATGATATTATGTGACAATGAATTATTTTCATTATTTGCTATATGAACATTATTTACTGTAAATCAGGTTTGAATTTGTCAATTTTATTGAATGTCAGATGCTAAATTTTTGTTATCTGGGGATTTTAATTCATGGTAGCATGCAGAAAATGCATGGATTAATTTATGCAGAATCTAGAACTCTTGGTTCAGAGATGATACCTTTTATTAGACCAACTGAGAAATTTAAAAAAAAAAATATCTTTAGGATTTTTAGGCTTACACACCCTTCAACAGGCTCAGGGAAAGGTCATGGTAAAAAGACCCCATATGTAGGAAATAAACTTCATTTTTGCACAAAGGAAGCAAAGCTGGAAAATCTGTTCCTCTGGGTTAGTGAGAATGTCTTTGTGGAGTTGCTCTTTGTTATGCAGATCAAGCAGGATTCCTTCCCTGTTGGTGTCAGATGGCCAGGAGGGAGGTGTAGAAATCTTTCTTGCTGTTTAGCAATGAAGTTTATAATCCAAAATTGGCTAAAATTTAGAATCTTCCTTGTTTCTGGGATATATTTAGCAGCCATGTTGGTCTGAGCCAAAAAAAAAAAGCAAAAATCTAGAACTCTTGGTTCAGAGATGATACTTTTTTATTAAACCAACTGAGAAATTGCAAAACAAATCTTTTTTTGGAAGCTTTCGGGCTGACATGACCTTCATCAGACTCTAGAGTTTTGCATTTTTGGGGCCTCAGACTAACACAGCTGCCAACTACATCTCAGAAACCTGGAAGATGCCTTAATAAATGTATCTAATCCTTGCGTGGTAGAACAATAGTTTTATTAATATTTGTAGGATCAATATGAATTTAAATATGAGCATTGTGTAAATTTGACTGTGCCCTTTTCTTCTATTGTTTCACTTTGTTGCTTGCCTTTTTTTTAGTTACTAAGGGCCAGATCCTAATCTGCTTCTCAAATGTCAGAATCTTTCACAGTTAGCCCCAAAATACTCATCTCACTTTAGAAGCGTGATCCTAATCCAACAAGGGAGATACAAGTCTCTGTTGTCTTCTCAGTGGACAACCTAGCATACCCCCACACATCATCCCCAATTCCAATCTCCATCCTCTGGCAGAAATGCAAGACACATGCCCAAGAAGTGGTAGACCCAGGATAAGTCCTTCTCTTTAGCCAGAATGGTTTTGAACCACCGCCCCTCCATCTCCTACTTCTTAGCAAAGTGCCCTAACCACTAGAACAAGGGCTAAGCAAAGCTGAGGGCAGCCCTCGTCCCTTCTGGGCATCAAAGAATAAACGAGTAATGGCACAAGAAGGAGAGAAAGCAAGAGGAATTGTGAGTCTATGCTTTAATGGAAAGGGCACCTCCTGAGAGGGAACCCTAGCTCTCAACGTCCTCTGCACTCTTTACAGGAACAGTCATGGGATAAAATACATAAACATAATTGGAAAGAGGAGTCAATGGGGCCTGGGGCAGCAACCTTTTGAGAAGGCCACAGAGTTGTATTCCCTCTTGTTCTCTGATATGTTTATTAATTCAACATTAGTTATTGGCTAAAAAAGAAATAGAAATTACTCTAGTCCCAGAACCAAGAACAGAGGAATTGCCCCCTCACCGTGAGTGCCTTCCTCTTCCCCTGGGAGCTTAGGTAGAATTTATATTCTTTACCAGGAGTACAACAATGCAAGTGGAGTTAGAAGGAAATACTGTGAGACATTCATGTGAATAGAATTAGAAGTCTGAGATGCATTTCTGAGCATGTACATTAAATGGACACCAAATGGTGATATTCCAGGAACAGAGAAGTCTTAAATTTTTGATGGCTATGCACTGGTTGGATTATGATCTCATTTAGTGATTTAGATACCTAAAAGTCACATAAATGACATTTAGACATCCCTGAATCCCAACCAGCTCATTCTTCCTTCCTCTTTTGCAGATACAGACCCTTCATTTAAAATATGTCTAAATATATCTTGACAAAATAAACAAGAAATGAAAACATAATACAGAACTTTTGAAGGAGAGAAAGTGCTGCATTTCACACACAGGCATATAATGTATGCCATTGCAATCTCAGTGGAAACTGAATAGACAGAAATGATCCTGTCCTCATTTTGACACTGCTGCAGAGATTTCCATTAAGTTTGGTAATGTTTGGTTAAATGCGAGATAGACATTGCCTAAAATGCCTAGAAACTAGGCTTGCTATCTTCAGACAGTGCTATAAATTGAAGCAGATCTCTGGATGAACAATATGAGAAAGCTGGTATACCCAAGCATATTAGGAAATCAAAACCTTATATCACACAGGAAATTTGTTCTGTGGGTCACAAGGAGAGACAAAATATCAAAGCTATAATAGACACGGGTATGAAGTGAAATTTGTGGCAGGCTGTGATGCGACACTGAAGTCATATTTCCATAAGGGTGGATTTCATAAAAAAAAATTCTTTTTCTCTACTTGGACTTGAATGTTTGTGAAAGAAAGAGAGAGGTCTATAGAAGAGAATTCCTGAAAATAAACAAGTACTTGTTTTTCACAGCTCTGTTCTGGTGAGCAAGAGCAAGGACTCAATTTTACAAATTGTAAGGTTGTCTGAAAGTGCAAAGAAAACCCAATATTAATTTAATTTCAGAAGAATCCTTCACCAATAACAGTGAATAAACTGCAGCCAGAAGAACTAAACAGATTTTAAAATTGAGACATCTATGGTTTTCCCAACCTCTATTTTGACCACATTTCTTTACTTTAAATTTATGACTGTGGCTAAATCTGCACAAGGAAGAAATAATTGAAATGGTCAGTGGCAAAATTTTCCTCTGCCAGTGGGATAAGACATGATGTGATGATAAGGAAAAGCCTCCCAAAACAAGCATTAACAACCACACAAAACAGCTGACCTTGCATTGTTTAAGATGTATTTGACAAGTGGCCTTTTCTTGTAATGCAGAATCATGTAAGAAGACCTATTTTCTATTTATTTAAATATGTTGCTATCTTATGGATATTGTCAAAAAGCAAGCATCCCTGGGAGAATTGTTTTTGCCATGTCACAAAACTGTTAAATTCCTATATGTTGAGAGCCGGCATGATTTTAGGTGGTGTTACATGACATAAAGTTATACACCAAAAACATTCTGTATGTCATCCTCACAATAGTAAAAAAGAGTATCTAACTTCCTTGAATACCTGAAGTAACTGGATTTTTTTTTCAGTTTTAAGTCAAACTGAATAACCGAGAAATGTGAATAGCAAAAAAACCCCAAAAACAAAAAAAAAACCAACCAACCAAACAAACAAACAGTCTTGGCTTGGCCATTTACATACCAAAGTTTTGGAGAAATTAATAGAAAAATAATTGGTACCTTCCTATAATTGTTGAAAAAGAAAGATTTTATGCTAATCCATTCAAGGATGAAGATTTCTACAAACGGCTTCATACAAATCTCTGTCTTCATAAAAAGTAGGGTGGCTTTTTTGCTTCAAATTTCATATTTGTAGAATATGGAAAGTACAATATCTACTCCATTTGAGCATGTTTAGATGGCTTTAATTATAGACAGGCATGTATACCTGAGAAGAAGAAAAAGGTGACTAGGATTTTATACATTATTAAGCACTGGAGCAGACAACCTAGAAGGTTTGTGGAATATCTGTCAGTGCAAGATCCAACAAACATTTTTCCAGGATGGTTTAGACAGGGATGATCCAGACTTGAGCAGCTGCATAGTGACATGTGCTTGGGATCTCAGGGCACAGGGACAGGGCTAACTTCTGGTTGCTGCCCGCCAGCGTTACTGCAGCTGCAATAATGATGGCATCTGTTATTTTGTCTCTGATTTCAGGCTGGTGCTCCAGTCACCCTGCTTTAGTTACACCACTGGCTTTGAGTAGGGCGTTGGATTAGATCAAGGGTTGGAGATCCAGCCCACAGAATGACTAGATTTGGCCAGCGGAGCTTCAAGACTTGCCTGTGCCCATGCCTTTGCTGGGGTTGAACAGGGAGGTGCTGCACCAGGACTGGAGAACTAGAAAGTGTGCTTGTGCCACTGCCACTTCCCCCTGTCCTCCTGATATGCTGCTGACGCCACTTGGCTCATGTCAGATTGGAGCTGGGCTACTCCAGCTCATGGTTTGAGAACATTGCCAGCTCATGGACTAGATAACTTCCTGACATTTCATCCAACCTCACTAGTCTAAGGCTCTCTGATGACTACTTCTGCAGGTCCTCTGGAGTCAGGAATTCTGCAGTCACTTCTGAGTGCCTGGTGTGGATGAAACTTAAAAAAAATAAAAGATTTGTGGAATTACAAGAAATGATCCATGGCACCTTGTTACTATGTTTAATTTCAAGGCCTATATTATGAAACATGGGAGTTCAGTCTAGATGTTCATAAAAAATCTTTATGACCTTAAAACCTAGAAATCTTTGATTTATGGTAAAGTTGAGTTCATGTCATACTGTTTGAGAAGCCAAACAGGTAAAAAAAAATATTTAAACCACTGTGATGTCAAAAGGATTATTTATAGTCAGCACAGTGTCTTGACACATTAGCACAATAACCCAATTCAATGGGTCATTAGCATCATTTCTCTGTTCCCTCTTTAGGAATCCAATTTTGCACTCACCTGCATTAGTATTATTCAGGATCAACTCATGTTAAGTCAAACAGAGGTAATAAGAACAAAATCGAGCATACCAAACCCAGTGCTTGTTAGAGCTTCTCTGGGGTATGGATTATGCAGCCTTTTGCTATCATCTACCTAAATGGTATAATCCAGTCTTATATTCTTAGGCCTTGTGGACATATAGAAGTGATATAATTTGCCTCGAACAGTACAGTTAAAGTGGCACAATCCCCGTCTAGTGTGGCTGCAGTTGTATCAGCATAAATAAGCTAATATTTAAATAGTTTATTACCTTAAAGCAGTATTTTTTAGGCCTTTTAGATGAAAGGCACCCATCAGAAAATGCCAGTTCTTAGTTTTCACTTATTTTTTGACTACAGAAAAATAATAGAGCAATTCTTCAGTTGCAAAGAACTCAGAAAGACCACAGCAGAGAAGAATGTTTTTAACACCATGAATTTCTATTTGAAATCTCTGGGTTTATACTATGAATCATGCTTCCATACCTAGAAATGCTAATATTGCGTGGCACCCTCTATCACCCTTGAAAGGATCTCAGTAATGGTGCCACAGCACCCTGGTTGAGAATCACTGCCTTAAAGGAACAATAGGAAATTTCAGTATAACTATATAATTAAAAATAATTCATGCTCTCCCTCCTCAACCAAAATACTTTAACCAGTAAAAGAACTGAATGTAGTCTGGTCTTAGTCATGTTAGAAGTTGAAACTGGTACCCTGGCATCTGACTGGTGATGGAAATGAAGTTAATGATAATTGCTAAACAGGTTTTTTTAGGAGACAAGAGACATTACACATTAAATGAAAATCATAAACCAAATATAAATTTAATAGCAAAATATGTAAAAAAGGGTTGATCTTTTCTTTTACTACATTATGTTAACTACCACTTGCATGCGTTATAAATGTCACTTGAAGACTTCCAGCTGTTCTGGAATGGGTTTGTTTTTAAGACACTGGCTGAATAAATTTATAGACTCATCATTTTGTAATGCTTAGCACTGTGGTGTATAGATTTTCTTTTCAGGTTTCTGTTAATGTATGCAATTAAATAATCAAATCCTGTTCATGACAAGTATCCGAACTATGATAGAAAGCACATTTTAGTTATCTAAAAGACTTCATATTAGTTTAATTGGTTTGTCTTTGCTATATATTTTTATTGCACAGAAAATATGAGCCTATTCCTCTGATTTGCTCAAACTATTTGCTATTCAAGACTCATATGGATTCTAAGCATTGTATAGAAACTGAAATTCTACTGCCATGAAGAAAAGTTTAATTTCTATTGTTTTTGTACAGTGGTGTCATCTGCATTGTCTTCAGATTTTTCCAGTCCACATTTATAATTAATGTAACATCACAATTATGACTCTACATTTGCTCTTATACTTCTCCATGCATAAATTCTTTCTCAGTTTCTCTTTGTGAAAGCAGACAGCCTGAGGGTCTGATTCTCTTCCTACATTGTTTTCGCCACCACTAAGTAAATCCAGCAACTTCAGAGAAGTTATTTCCTGATTAACCTCCTCACTGGAGGAAAATTAAAGCATAAATAACAGAAAGGGAAGAATATTTTCTATTCAGAGACATACATAAAACTGGTCAAAAAGTTTCTAGGGTACATATATCTATTTACTAGTCAATGAAAAGAAAGGGAAATTTAAGCAGTTGAAAGCTAGCTGGCAGTTTTCTGATGAAAAGGATTTTTGTTGAAATTAAAACTTTTTGAGGGACTATTTTCAGGATGGATTATAATTTTTTTGGTTTTGGGCCCAAATGGAGAACTCATACATTGCAGAATAATGGATAGCCTGGTGTTCTGGGCATTCACCTTAGATATAGGAGAGTCAGGTTTGAGTCCCTTGCATACCTGGTTTGGATCAGCCTTATGGACATTAGTCTCCCCCATCCTACATGCATGCCCTAGTCACCATAATGTTGGCTAGTTTGAGGTTCCTCTTTCTACTGTCTTTTATAACTAATATTCACTGGAGTGTTTGCACCTCAGGCACTGCTTCCATACCAGGTGAGTTCTATAACATCAGATTACAGAATCAGACTCCTGGGGTATGTCTACATCACTTAAGGATCAGCCTTAGGAGCACTACAGTGAAGTGCCCTGCACCCATTCCAGGGCACTGTCCCTAAAATTCAAGTGCCTTTGTACAGAGCTGTTCATAGATCAGGACTTTCTAAGAGCTCCTCTATGCATTCCTTTTGCAGAATGGAGGTTGGTGAGGTTCTCTCCTTACCTCTCTCACTTCAACATAGGAAAATGTATGAAGTTAATAATATTCTTGTCTAAACAGCAAACACTGCTTTCTGCCCAGCTTTACCTAAAAGTACTATAATTGCCTACTACTCTGAGTACTCTTACTACATTTTGTGGGTTTTATCATTTTGCTGTTTCTAAATATGGTTATTTCCTCTTTTGGTACAAGTATCTTTTAATGTAACAGGAGAAACAACATACAATTAGTAGGCAAAATCAACTGGATATCTGACCATACAGAGGAAGTATGACAGCAGGCACAGTAAAATACACAACAAACTTTTTTTTTAAAAATCAGCATTTTTTCCTAATATATTTTAATTAGAGTAATAGCATGTATCACTTGGAACAGGAGCATATAAACAAAGTTTAAACCAACAATTTATTTAAATTAATGGTTGCCCTTTAAGTTTAGACTGTGTTGAATCATTAAGTTAACCAGCAAGAGCTGTGCTGCATGAATAGGACTTGGTATTGGAACTTGACTTCTTAGTTTGTGCCATTGTCATTAAAATAGCATTAGACACTGCAGTAAAACAGATCATAATTTAATCTGTGCTGGATCACAACTCTCCTACTTTTAGCTGTCTATTAATACTATATCTTTAGGGTAGGTCTGATACACTCTAGCCACAGGATGAAGATACGTATTTCTAATCTACAAGTTAGTCTTACTAAATCAAGTTTAAGAAAAAGCACAATAATAAAAGAAAGAGTTAGCATACGCCTTTTATTTCATGCAGTGCATTTTCTGACTGATGCTGGGCTGCTGCTATTAGTATCCTGGTACTCTGCTATTTTGTCCAGGTACTGTTTCCATTTGAAGTTATTCCAGAGATTCCTAGGATTCACTGTAAAAAAATCTACAGTAAAATCTCTCTTAAAAAAGCCCATTGTAACTAGCTGGTAAGTTCTTCAAAATAAAGTCCACATTTAAGGTTTGTTGAGTGTTTGTGTCACACCTAGTACAATGCAGTCTCCATCATGATTAGAACTTTAGTGCACTACAGTAAGTTCATGAATAATAATGGTAAACAAAGTCTTCCAGCAAACAGTTGTGTAGTAGAAGTAGGCTTTAATCAAAGGACAAACAAACTGTACCTGAAACATATGAGCTACATTAAAGCAGTTAATAAGGCCAGGGAATTAGTTATTTTAATCACTATGGAGCAAGTTTCATAGTCTGTTTCTTATTTTTCTGCCAGAAAAGTTCACTCGAAATGCAGAGAAAAAAAAATATATCCCTGATGTAAGTTATTAAATCAATACCTTATTGGTAATCCTTGATGAAAATCTAATGAAAAAGAGATTAAATAATCTCCTTGTAAGCAGCTGTGGCAATGGGGCATGAGTGTGTACATATGCACACTCAAAAGCATGATATATAGTTTCTCATGAAACTATTTTATTTATATATATATATATCGTGTGTGTGTGTGTGTGTGTGTGTGTGTGTGTGTGTGTATTTAGTATACCAGTATGTATAGTCTAGTGTATATTATTGCTCTTTGTTTTACTTGAATATTCCGGTTTTGATGATTGATATTCAAGTTCAGGATTCATTTGGATGATCTAGATCAGAGAGGGGGCATGGATTGGAGCCCCCGAAGGTGGGGCTCCAATCCACCCACCCCTGGCTCCAGCATAGGCTGGGCAAACCCTGAGACTGGAGGTTTCTTGCCTCCTTTCTCACCTTCCCATCCTTCAGACAGCACCAGGATAAGGCTGAGGTGCATCAGCTTAGCCCCGACTGGCATAGGGATAAACAGAAATTAATGAAGGCACTCTGCTTTGGAGCACCTTCATCTGAACCCTCATTAAATGCTGGTTAATTTGTTGCATGATCAGGCACTTTTAATGTGCTCTGCACCTATGCACTTCTGTCAGGGCGTGCACTTTCAAGGGGCTGACAAATATCTGTTCTGGCAGTGCTCTGAATAACCATGTGGATGCATGATACATTTAAATGGGTTTATTGGCTTTATTCTGGTATAAATATGCAGTATACATATGGCATAACAACCTACACTGGTGAGTCATGCGTAAGACAGAAATATGGGTAATATGCCTACAGCTGTGGTCTGTTTCAGCCCTGGGTATCCATTTGCCATTACTAGTTATTACTGGCTCTTCCACCAGCTACTGCTGAAGGCCTGAAATAGTGCTTGCTGTGAAAAATACCTCCAGAGATCTGAGTCTCTGCAGTCAGGTTAGACCCTCATGCAGGACTTTAGAGAAGAGTCACAGTCTAGCCCTGTTTGATTTACTGATCTTTCATCTCATGTAAAATAAAAAAGAACAGACTAAAAAAGCTGTGAGCTTCTAAATTGCTTTGGTGTAGATTCCGTTTTTAAAAAAGATGTCTCTTTCTTCTGCATATTTTCTTCTACTTCTTCCTTTGCAGTAATCTGACCTTAAGCACATTCTCTCATGCACAGATAACAGCATTTCTAGAATCTCTATCAAAAACCTGACAAGTAAGCGATGAACTTTTTACACTGAGCGTTTCCCAGATCCTTTCTGTAGAATGGTTTTCATTGACACTTCTTTAGTATGCTCAGCTTCCTCAAGAACTACTGGTGAGAAGGTGCTCTGAAAAAGATTCAGGACTGCAATGCTCTGGAAGCAGTTAAGGATTCTTTGAAAGGGGGAAAAAAGAACTCTGATATTTCTTCTAGGATTTAGTAACTCAAGGACAATTCTTAGTCCTTGCTTGGACGGGTAGGTGGATAGAGGCAGAATTTACTGTTAATTTTATTTCTTAAAACCTGATAGTGCCTTTGCCTTACCGTGGTGATATAGAGTCATGCTCTCTACAACTGTAACTCCATTGTCTTCAGTGGAAGTACCCCAGAATAGGGTTAAATTGCTGGCCATTTCTCTGAGGTTTAGGATTTTCTGAGAGAGGATATGTATCCTTGGTTAATAAAAGCAAATGTGCTCAAGAAATAACTATGCTCTAAGCATGAACTTTCACAACAGTGTAGGGTGCAGATAAAAATAACAAGTATAAAGCAATAAGCAGTAAAGCATTCCAAAGTGAGATATTTAACCCTGGGACTCCCAAGGTTTTTATGTAAATCTCATCAGTTACTCTGTGCTGCCATACATGTATTCAGCTCCAACACTTCCAGTTTCTGAGTTTCAGAGACTTATTATCTGAACTCCCCAAAGCCAAATTAGACTACAATTTGGGAAGGGCTCAAGATGCCAAATAGGTCTGGATACAGATTTCATGGACCCCAAAGATCACAAATGTTGAAAGGCAGATTTTTGATAGCTTGTGCTGTCATGAAGAGTGGCATTCATAGATGTTGGATAAGATCAGAATTTTTATTTCACAAAACCCCTACCCATCAAATTTGAGGTATTTAACCTGGGATTTTAATTTAGGCCAATTTCCAGATAGAACACAGCCCAGATTTTTCAGTTTTCAGTTTGATAGTCTCCTCAGTTGTCTTCTTCCTAATCTCAAACTGTCTCTTTATTCATTGGATATTTTAATCTGACAGATCTTCTGGCTTTCCAGACATTGATGCTTCTTATCCTATGTACAGTACCATTGCAAGGAAGCTTGGCACCTGGGGCAAAGCCCACAGCAGCAGCTTGCACTTGCCCCATGTGCAGACCCAGGGGGCATGTGCCCTCCCCATGCTTGCCTGGGAGTGCATGCAGTGGCAGGAGCCACCCTCCCCCCATCCCTGCACCCCCTCAAATGAGCTGCTCATGACTCTGTCCTGCACCCTGCCCTGGCTGGGCAGCACTTGCTGGTGCCCCTTTGCTTTGGCGCCCAGGGCGGTCGCCCCGCTCAGCCCCACCTTGCTATGGCACTGCCTATGTACACCAGTAAATGCACATTTAAGTGATGCATGTAACTGCCAAACAGCTCTATTACATGTTCTCTCTCTCCATTTACGCTATGGTATTTTATCCTCCAATTGCCAGAAAATATTTGATTACATTATGCTTACATTTAACAAATTTTTAAAGTCAAACCACCCTGAGCATGTAAGATTATGTCACAAATATAATAACTTGAAAGCATTTGGAGCCATAGGATCTGGCCCATGGGTCTCTGACTGACCCCACTGGCTGCATGAGATATCAGCTGGCCACAGCTGCATGTACTGGATGTGGTGTGAAGAGCTAGTCTGGTGCATGCTACATGCAGTACCTACGAGACCATTTCAATGCTTTGACTCCAGGATGGCATTAGGCCCATAGACTGCCCTGTGCATGGCCAGCGTGGCCTGGGAGCCATATGCAGCATGTACTCCTTGCCAGCCCCAAATGCTGCCTGCTGCATGAACTCTGAAGCAAGCCTGATGTATGCTGCATGTAGTGCATGGTACTGGACCCAGTGAGTTCACCTCCCATTGTTACATGTACTGCCCCACCAACCTGGCTGTGCATGCTATCTCTGGGGCAAGTCTGGATCAGACCACTGCACTAGAGCCAGTGCACAGTGCTGGGCTGGGCTGGTGTAGGCACCTCATGCAGCGTATACCTGCCACCAGCTCTGTACATGAGCCCTGGGCTGGTGCTAGTAAATGCTGTATGCTGTGTATAGAGTTGGTCCGAGACGTATGCTTCATAAGCTGCCTGCACTGGACCAGTCCTGTGCAATGGCTCCAGTTCATGGAGCCATTATTAAATGTTTGGGTGGACCTACACCAATTTCAGCCCTATACTTCCAAAACCCACACCCAAACTACTTTGCTTTGCCTTCTAATGTAACTAGGTTGAATCTCAACACTCTTGTAGAGTAAAGTACCATACTACATGAGGGAGTGTACAACCATCTAACCCAGGAAAGGCAACTTTTTCCAGCTGAGGGCTGAAATCACCCATCCTAGGTCCAAGGCAGGCAAGCAGATGGGCAAGTGCTAGAACCTGGCCATTGCCACTGCTTGTGACTGCCTGCAGCCAACGCCTCCTACTGCTGAATGCTAATAAGGCCCCATGGCTGTGCATTGGATCCAATGCCTCCATGGGCCAAGCCATGATCCTACCAACTGAGAAATGCACATGTAAAATAAAGTTCCAAGCACTTACACAATTCTTTTTGGCTCTCACAATTTCTCAGAATTTAAAAAATACACAAATACATTATTATTTTCAAAACTATTTGTTGAAACCTGTTTCTGTTGACAGACACCTACTTTGCAGTGTGTCTGCACGTTCCATTGCACAAGAAAAGATATAAATATAGTTACTAAAAGCTAGTCTCTTGACCTTCTAACAGTGCAATTATATTTTGTAAAAGCCAAACGTTTCAAGCTAAGTACAGACATTCAAAAAGCCCAAGATGGAACTGATTCAATCTATCTGGGTTTTTCTAAGCTGCATAGATTGAACTGAGAGTTCACAGAATGTACTTTTACTTTTGTGGGGAGGGGGCGAAACCTGGGGCGTGGGGGGCGGCATGCAAATGCCTGTACTGGCTAGGCCAGAAGGCAGGGGGTACTTTTGCGTGCCTCCCAGCAAGGCCTTTTCCCCCAACATCCTCCCAACTAGAAGCCCTGTCAGAGGTACAGGGACACCCCCCCAGCTGTATTTGCTTAGGTGGGGGGAGGTCAGGGTCAGGCCACAGGATGGGGCAGCTTCTGTTCCCCCATCCACCTGAGGCTGCCTGCCTGGCCTGACAGCCTGAACAGCTCTCAGCCCTTCTCCTCCCTGCTGGTGTCAGATGAGCCAGGCACAGCAGGGGACAAGGTGGGTGAGTACAGGTTTTATTCAGCTGTACTTGCTTACATCTCAGGGGCTGGGGCCAGGCCTGTGGGGTAGGGACTCTGCTCCTTCCTGCTCTTTGCTGCTGCCTGGCCTGGCTTACATGGGCAAGCAGGAGCTGGGGCTCAGAGTAGTACCAGGACTGTCAGCTGAGCTGCTCAGTATCAGGGGGTGGGAGGGTAGAGGAACAGAAGCCCCTGCCCCATGGGCCTGGCCCCAGGCCCCCAGACCCAAGCAAGCACAGAGGGGAAACTGCGTTCCTTCCCCCTTCCCCCAACCCTGCCAGTCTGACACAGGCAGTCAGGAGCAGGGCTGAGAGCTGGACAAGCCGTCAGCTGAGCTAAGATGCATCAAGGGGTGGGGAGCACAGGCCACCACTTTGTGGCCTGACCCCAGCCCCGCCCCCCAACCAAGCAAGCACAGTTTTAGGGGCCTGTATAGCAGGGGGGGGCTCCATTCCCTCATCCCCTTTTTGCACCCCGGGCAGGTATAGGCAGGACACAGGACTGGGAAGAAAAGGCGTTGCTGCCTCAGCAATGTGGCAGCCTGGGGACATGACCAGTTCAGCTCTGCAAAGCAGACCACATGGGTATGCAAAGGAACATAGGATGCTGGAGGACAACAAGGTAACTTTGAGTCATGAGGGAATCTGGGACAAAAGTTCAATAGACCAGTTTAACCTAAATCAGTTAAGTCTGTTGCTACATCCATTCAGGACTTCTTAAACTGGTTTTGGCCATTTTGAAACTGGTTTATATGCACTGAACTTCTGTTCTGTTGCAGGTTTAAATTGGTATACAATCACTTAAACTGGTTTGTGTGCAATGTCCCTTCCTAGCCTCCAAGTTCTACATTCAAGTTTTCACAAAATATATAATGAGATGCACTATGATGGAACACGAAATAGTGTGCATGGGTTACTAGATAAACTCCTTCACATTGCTGCTGGAACCCTAGACTGAACCAAGTACCTCAGAAGAAAACTGAATGTCAGATGTTATTAATGATCTGATGTAGATTTCTTATGTGTAGAAAACAGAGAAAAGCAAAGTGATTATCGCGGTCATGATGTTAAGAATGGAATTTTAATATTGATTTTGTTGCTGCTTATAATATCTTTTACTATAGATGAGATTCAAAACAGGATTTATTGTCCTGAAGAGCTAGCATGGTCTCCTTTAAGAGGCAGTAACACTACATACATATTGTTAATAGCACCTAATCAAAATCAAATTTCAAACTTCAATTTATGTGACTTTTAGTGATACTGCTCTAGTTTATAATCATAGGCTTTGCAAGTGAGAGCCAATACTTCTAATTATATTGCTGTCATACTTGCATAGTATCAATGTCAGCAAGCAGAGCTATTAACACATAATGAACGTGTCAGCATAAGCACATTCCAAACATGGCTTAGATGGGAATTCTCCTTTAATGACAAGTGTATGGCGTAGTAACAAGTTATACACTTTGAGCCAAATGTATTACTGACTTTAGCAGTGATGTTACACCTGGGAATATTTTGATACCTCTTTTTTGTTTCTCCCCTCTGTCCTTACACAAATACTACGTTAACATTGAGCTATCAGAACACAGAATTCAGAAAGTTTAGAATTAATTAATGGCCTTTTTAATGCACTGAAGATACATATTAAAATTCCAATCTTTGGCTCAGGGAATGCAGAAATAAGAAAAGTAATATCCTTTTATTGCAACCTAGGCTGAGCTATAAAGAGCAGGGTTTTTAGAGAAGATTTATTCCTGCGTGGCTTGGAGCCATGAGCTGCCTCTCTCTACTATCTGCTGCTTGACCATAGAGAACAAACTGGCCACTGGACCAACTTCTTAGGCTAGTGAACCTCCAGGCCCTATCACCTCTAGCAGAGAAGATTAACATAGGTCCTTAGGAGTGACCAGCCAGGAATTGCCAATTGCTCTGAAATCCCACTTACTAAAGACGATAGGAATCATATTATGTGGATAATTTCCTCCTCTAGATATGCACTCATTTATTAGGCCAGGAGTCAGTCCTGATCAAATTATATCTAGGTAATATTTACATCCTTTTAGAGATATAGGCTGCTAATCCAATATCCTTAGTGATCAATTCTTCCAGAGATATGGTCTGTCACTTAATCTGTGCAATATGGAAAACAATCTTTTATTTTATTTCTTCCCAGCTAAAGGGTTCCCTCTTTGAAGTATGAACCACCATTGTTTGGGATGGGCTTCAGATCACATACATAGTATCCACCTACCCAGCTGACTATTATTCAGAGGCATCTAAAATGCAAATTCTCTAAGGATACTTTTCCTCAGCCACACAGGGATTGTTCCTTTCAGGTATAAACAGCTGTTTTTCTCTGGAGAGAAACAGTTAACACCCACCTATTTGCCTCTTCCCAATCAAACTTCGTAAAATGACAAAATAACAACTATATCCTAAACTAGGGGTTGGCAACATTTTTGGGCAGAGTGTCAAAAACACCCATCCTTGACTTGTAAGATGTTGACATGCCAGAGGCAGACAGTAGTGGAGCTGCTAGGGGACTGATCCTAGTTGTGGCAGCACAGTCCTGACCCCTTTCTCACTATCTGCCCCAAGGTGCTTGTGCCAAGCAAAATGCCTTTGCATGCCAGCTTTGGCGTGGGGGGGAGGAGAGGGGAAGGGTTGCCAAAACTTTACCCTAAACCCTGCATCATACAAACATAAAAACAATAAAACCAAACACATCTTAACATTAGCTACAAATAGAGACTATATAGTATATTAGTAAATCTAATCCAGGAAAATGTCTATGCATGACATCCTTCAAACACCCTTTTAGTATGACAGTGGCATGGGGAACAATACATCAACAAGGACTTAGTCCTGCTGTAGCAGCTTTTCTGACTAGGGGTGGATTGACATTCTGTGGCAGAATGTTTTTCCATGGAAGAATGCTTTTGGGGTAGTCTTATGGGGAATCAGCAACCTGGAAGGTCTCTGAGTCTGGCTCCTAATTTGCAAGGCTTGTAAACTCAGCCAGTGTTCCCAGCACTTCTAAACTCCTAGTTTTCTGTCAGCTTAACAAGCAGCATTTCACAGGACCATAAGACTGGAAAGGACCTTCTGTGTTGCCAGGGCAGTCTCCTACTATCACATACAACCAAACTGTATCATCCCCTTGAGAAACTTAGCACATTCCATTTTAATACAGTATTTCCTGTGTTCCTCTCTCCTTTATTCTGTTGGAGGGCTCTTTCAGAATCCCACTTCTCTGATGGTTAGAAACTTTACATTTATAGCCTAAATATATTTCTGCACAATGCATACCTATTTTCTTGTTCGCCAACATTATCCTTTAGCTTAAAGAATTTTTTTTCTCTGCCTGATGTTTACTCTCCTAAATCACTTACAAAGCAACAATCATATTCCCTCTCAGCCTTCATTTTTCTAATGTAAACAAGCGAAGCCCTTTAAAACTTTATTTTTGTCTTTGATAGATGTTCAGTGTGTGTTCATTCTGGTGTGCAGTTGTTGTTTGATTTCTCCTACATATTTTCCATGAGGGCATTTGGTGCATTGGATAAGCTATATTACATTTCAGGAGGTGCAATATGTAATATAATAAGAGAAATGTACTATATCTCATCCAGTGCACCAAATACCCTCATGGAAAATATGTAGGAGAAATCAACAACAACTGCACACCAGAATGAACACACACTGAACATCTATCAGAGACAAGAATACCCAATTAACTGCGGAGGCACATTTCTCACAAGATAACCACTGTCTCTCCAATCTCTCAGTTGTAATCCTCAAAGGGAATTTACAAAACACCTTTCACAGATGAGCCTATGAACTTCACTTTGTCAACCTACTGAATACAAGAAGTTCTGGACTAAGATTTATGACACGTTATAACCTGCCTAACATCTAACTCCCCAGGTCAACGCTTCCCTTTTTACCAGCTATTCTTATTCCTTTCCCCCCTCCCCTCCTGTCTGTCTTCCTTTGACTACAACTATTCTCATTCTCCCCCCTGCCCCCACCTATCTCTCCCCTACTGACCACCTCAATTTATATTTTAACTGACTGGCTTTCTTGCAAAAAGTACTGGCCTCTAGCTGCTTTACCACCCAGGAAGAACTCAGACCATCTGCAGATGCTTCCTCAGCCTGGCAAAGGACATTTGTGCCCAAAAGCTTGCTAAGAAGAATTTTTCCAGCTATTTAACTTAGTCTAATAAAAGATATTGGATTTACCCAAAGAACCCTGTCTGTCTAATAAGGCAGGACCTCTATTCCCCTTATCTTAATATTACTACTCCCACTCACCTATTTCAGTGTGAATTAAACTTCCTAGAACACGAGTAAGAAGAACTGTATGGAGCATTACTAATGAAGTCTCACTATTGCCTTCTACAATGCCATTAACTATCTGTATCAGAAGTACCTCTCCAGGCACATTTTGGGATCACATTTGCCTTTATCATGGATGCATCACATTACAGTTTTAGAATCACTGTCTGATTAACTAGTAGTCACGTATTTCTCCTCCAGAGCAATTTCTAACTGGTAAGTTCCTAGTTTGTACAAGAAATTAATGTTATTAGAAAATATGGGATATTTCAGTCATGGTGGGGGAATTGGAACATTTTGGAATCTCACACAACGTACAAAAAACTAATAGAACAGCACTGACTAGGCCTCCAGTACTTTCTGTAGGATATTCCAAACCTCCTTCTGTATTTATGTATTGACACTACCTCTCAACTCAGTTACAAGTAAATTTCATACCATTACTTTTTGTGCTACAGACATTGAAAATATTAAGCAAAATGAGTTTCAAGTTCAGTCCTTGGGGAACACCTCTAGAATCAACTATGTAATTTGATTTTTCCTCTTTTAGCACAACCTTTGTTTTATCTCTCCTATGGCCAGCTTCTTATGTATTTTAGAATTCGTGTAGTGATCTTGTAGAGATCTTTTCCAGTTAAGTAATAATTTCCCATTTGGCACAGTAACAAATGTTTCTGTAAAGTCCATATATATCACCCCTAGTATATTTCCTCTATCTAAGGATTCAGTTATCAAAGATATTATGCTAGCTATCTATGGTTTCTTGTTATTGGGTTTTTGAAAATCTTGGACCAGTAAGAGTTTACTTCTCTTTTATCTGTGTCACCAATTCAATTTCCCTGGCTTTCTCCAGGGGGGTGGGGAGAAAAAATTCTAGCTTATAGTGATCTGAGATACATGGAAGGACATACCTCATTACAGTGTAGTATTTTTCAGTCCCAGATCAGGCCTTAGAGAGTGGTTGTTTTTGAGTAGATGTAGAAGTGCCATTTGACAGTATGCAGGGACACTGAATATGCATTACCTTTTACTCATTTGGAGACCATGGAAAGGCTCTTTCATTACAAAAATACACACAACTTGACAAAAGTACTATTTGGCAATACATATTTTATAAGTTAACTGTGTGGAGGTCATGACTAATGTAATGATTTATTAATACCATATGTTTCATTGGTTGCTACAATACTGTTTTCCTTTCCCTTTCTTACTAGGATCTGTCTGGTGGGAAGGATGAGAGGGCTCAAGATCAGCTGTCAGTTGACACTTAGACTTTAAAGGACTATGTCAGAGCTGGAAGCTCTTAGATGCTGATTTGATCCCTGCTGAGCCTTTAAGACTAGGGACAGACATTACACATAAACTAGTTTAAGTGATCAGAAAATGGCTTAAACCTGTAACAGAACAGATGTTCAGTGCATATAACCCACTTTGAAAATGGCTGAAACTGCTTTGAGATAAACCTGGTTGAATATAGTATCAGACTTAACTGGTTTGGCTCAAATTAGTTTACGTAATGTCTGTCCCAGACCCCTTCTGTTTTAAGAATAACCAGACTCCCCCAGCATCCTGGCATGCTTTCTGGGCTGGGCAGGGTTCTCTGTTCAACAGCAGCCCTGTCCCCTCCCCTCTGCCCCCTTCCTCCCTCTGGCAGAGACTTGCAGGCACAGAGTCTCTGACTGGCTTCTCCGTGGTAAGCAGGGATTATTCCACCCTTCCCCACCCCAGCTTTACACAGACACCTCAGCATTTTAGCTAGCAGAACACATGCTGGCTATGGTCCATGCTGTGGGAAATAACAAAGGTAGACAGGCTTTTTGGAACTAATCAACAAGTTGCTTAATGTCCTTCTTTGGAAAAACTTTAACAAGAGCTGTTTAAGAAGAGCTCCATTAGTTAATGGAGAGAGGCTTTGTTTTCTTAATGGGCTGATAAACACAGAGTTAGGGGTGATAAACATTCCCTACTGGGCTGCTGCGGGGAGCATCCTGCCAAGGCCTGCCGATGGCCCTGCCCCCCTCAGATCAGCATTGTGGAAGGAAAAGGAGGGTTGCTCTAGTGGCACCCCGGCTTCTAGCCTGAGCCACTGCAGGCATGTGCCTGCATTTCTGGAATGAAAAGGGAATGTCTATCTACCACTAAATGGGTTCAAGCTAGCCTGGTTAGACTAACCTGCAAAAACTGAATCAGTTCAGGCTCAGGCTTTTTGAGTGTCTGTCCCTAACCTAAAATAGTGTTGAGAAGAAGGGTCCAAGCCCTTTAGCACTATTAATGCATATTCCCCAGGGGTTTTAAAAGGATACTGTTTTGAAGATTCATGAGGAAATTCAATCTGAAACTACATGTAAATTCACATTGCCTACTACATGTAGACTCAACAATCAAACAGCAGAGTCCAGAGAATCATTTGCCTAAATTATCATCATAGGATGGTAGGGCTTTTAGCTATGACAGACTAGCATGAAGGGTTTTTGTTGCTTCAAATCTTTTTAAGGCATTGTTCTCTTGGCCAATAAACATGCTTTATATTAAGAAGGATGTTGGTCACTGCATCATTGGTCACAAGTATCTCATGGGAAGGCATACAGTTAGACCTGCAGGTGATAATAGTTAATGTTTAAAGGGTAGCATCACTAATTCTCCATTATAAGAGTAGAAGAATCATTTCAGAAACACAAAAAAGCAAGAGATCTGTCACCTGGGCTGGGGACAGAAGTTGCACATAAACCAGTCTAAGTGGTCAGAAACTGGTTTAAATCTGTAACAGAACAGAAGTTCAGTGCACATGGACTGCTTTCAAAATGGCTGAAACCAGTTTAAGATGAACCTGGAAGGATTTAGTATCAAGCTTAACTTAATTAGGTCAAACTGCTTTATGGAACTTTTGTCCCAGATTCCCTCCTGATTCAAGTTAACTCACAGTCCCCCAGCATCCTAGAATGCTTTACAGCCCTGGGCTGTGCTGTCTGCTCCAACTGAGCAGGAACCCCCTGCTTTCAGAAGGCTGAGGCCATAAAGCTTGTGCTCTCAAGCCTCTGCCTGTACCTGTCAGCCTGGCAGGATGGGGAACAGGGAAATGGATCCTAGATCCCCCTAGCCCGGGTCTGTACAGCACAAGGGGAGGGAAAGCACCCTCTGTAGGACGTATCATGCCCGTCCTCCACAGACCCTAAAGATGGTCTAGAATCACCTTAGCCCCACCCCTTGCTAGATCCCTTTGTGTCTGAAGGGTGGGGGGGCAGGGAACATCCCCTCGCCCAGCACTGCACCCTCCAGCTGGGGTTTTCAAGGCATGTGGAAGGAAAAGCCCCTCCATTGGGCTTTCCACCCCCCCACCTTCCAGCTTAGAGGCCTGGCTGGGATCCCTTGGCTCCACCCCCCTGTTTTCACAGAGCTGAGGCAGTAAAGCCTCTGCTCCCTAACCTCTGACTGTGCCTGTCATCCCAGTAGGGCCATACGGGGGGGTTGGGAAGGGAGAATCCCCTGTCTACATGGGGGTTAGGGCTCAGGGAAGCTGCCAGGGGTGGGAAACCCTCCACTGAGGCTGGGGGATCTGACCAATCCTGGGCTGGAGGGATGGTTTCTCCTGGGGCAGGGTGGAGGGAGGATAGCAAGGGGTTGGGGGCAGTGGTGGGCAGCTAATCAAGGATAAGCCCTGATCAGCTGCATTCAGGTGACTTTGGTAGTGGCTGGAAGGCTGGGAGGCATGCTCTAGCAAGGGACGGGCAAAATATGGTGCACAGGCCAGATTTGGTCCACCAAGTGATTTCATCCAGCCGGCAGGCAGGTGCCTACCATCACCATGTTCAGCCTGGCCCTCCGCTGCCCCTGCTGTGATCACATGGGGCCAAGCCCCCCTCCTGCAGAGGCAGTACATGCTGTGCCCCCACCCTCACCCATGACATGGCTTTGACTTCAGTCCCACAGACAGGGAAGCAGTGATGGTGGGTGGAGGAAAGGCAGTGGCAGCAGAGGGGAGAAAGTGGTAGTGGCAGGTGGGAGGTAAGTGGTGGCAGCCAGTGGGCAGAGCGGGGGGAATGGCAGGAGGGAAGGTAGGGAAGTGGCAGGGGAAAGGTGGCAGTGGGGGGGGTGAGGGCTGGGGGAAGTGGTGGTGGTGGCATTGGCATTGGCAGTGGGTGAGAGCAAAGCAGCAGCTGGGTGAGAGTGTGGGGCCTGCACTGGTGCCTTGGGGCTGGGGCTAGTAGGGACCCAAGGTGAGGCAGCAGAAGCCTGGACTGGAGGTGGTATGAGGTCCACGTGGCTCCAATGCATGGGACTCACACACAGTTCCCTGGTTTTACCTGGTTCTCCCATGAGCTTCACATCTCTGGGGGGGGAGCCCTATGCAATGGAGCCAGCTGCCCAGCCCCGCTTATTCCATGGGATGGCTGTGAAAGCTTGGTCAGACCTATATATGAAATGTAAATAACCAAATTAAAATAACAGTGCATCTTGCATAAGAGTGCAAGATCGTGACTGGGACCATGCAACTGTGGTCTGACCTATGCCGCATAGAGAGGAAGTATCACCTCCTTGGTTCTATTTGTCATGCATCTACTGATGCATGATAAAGTGTGATGAGCTTTGCTGACTATTTTGTCACATTGATGACTCCAATTCATCGTGGAGTCCACTATGACTCCGAGATCTCTTTCTGCTTCTGTGTTGCTGAGAGGGTCATTTCCCAGCCAGTAGGTATGCTGAATCTTTTTGCACCTTAGATGCAGCATCCTATTGTGTTCTGCCCAGTTTTCCAATCTGTCCAGGTTCACCTACAATCATTCCTACCTTCTAGTGTGTACACTTCACCCTACAATTTAGTATCATCTGCAAACTTGGACAGGGTACACTTCACACCCACATCCAAGTTGCTGATGAAGAGACTGAAGAGTACACATCCAAGGACTGAGCCTGCAGGACCCCACTGCCCATATCATTCCAGGTTGATACTGAGCTGTCCATCACCACTCTCTGGGTATGACCCCCAAGCCAATTTACCACCCACTGGACTGTGTGATCATGTCAGTCACAGTCTCTTAGTTTATTCATGAGTGTAACAAGGACTCAAGCAGGAGCCCTGTTACTTAGACAAGGTTGGGTTAGACTGACCCCACGATGACCCCTACCAGGTGGGAGAAATTACACACATGAGACAAGATTGGATGATTAGCCCACAAAAAACCAGCATAAAACTGGCGGCAGGAGGCAGACTGTGTGCCTTTGGGTGCAAGAAAAGGTGGGAGAGACAAGAAGCCTGTCTAATGACCTAGGAAAAGATGTCGGGACTACAGGACCTGAGATAAAAGACATCAGGCAGGTTGCTTACCTCCTTGTGCGATCATGGTGAGCGTTAGGAGAGCTGAGACATGGTATAGTGGTTTGGCAGGAGAATCCCAAGTAGTGATAAAAACCCTGGGACGATGGATGGGCATGGGGGTCCCATGCTGCACATAACTTTGCCATGTGCAGTGGTGCGGAGAGCCAGAGGATAACTTAGACTGCTCCCGGCACTCAATAGAAGCTGGAAGTGTGGGGAACATGTCTTGCTAATAAGACAATCAGCGTTTAGAACATTCAGTGCTACATTATAACTGGAGAGACATCCAGTGTTGTAAGATCTGCTTGGCAACTTGGACATGTCTCACTAATGAGGTAATTGGCGAGACTTCTGTTTCTGTGCTACTTTTCTTTGGGAAATAAATGTGCATAAAGTATGTACCATCTGGGTGGTTTTAATTGATCCTTAGCCATAAAAGACTACTGGTCTCCTTTTTCCTTTTGATCTAAATCATGGCAGGTGAGTACAGGGGGGAAATGCAGCTAGGATCACCCTCCTGCTCACAATGAGAATGAGATGAGATACTGTATCTCATATACTGTACTTTCCTGCTGGATTTGTACAAGTATGATTGTGGCGGTGAGGTGACCCCGCAGGCTCCCGAAGGGGAGGGGATAATTCCTGTGGACCTCAAACCCCAGAAACATCCCCCCCATGGGGAAAGCTTACCTCCCACTGGGCAGCCATAGTAGGAGCAGGAACTGTGGTTACGTGAGCTGGCGCTATGCTGGCTGTTTAATCAGCTGTTTCCTGCATGGGGAACAGCTGGACCAATCGCGGTGGCCGTGCCGGTCACCACAGGAAGTTTTAAAAGCCCCACCAGAACCTGGGTGGGAGAGGAACTGGAGAGAGAGCACACTGGTTTGCTGCACACCAGACATGCTGAGGCTACTACACAGGAGAGGAGCAGCACAGCTGATGCAGCACCAGCAGGCAGAGCGGAGGAGGCTTTTGAGCCCCCTGTACAAGACAGAGCGGGGAAGGCTTTTGAGCCCCTTGTAGAAAGCAGAGCAAGGGAGGCATTGGAGCACCCTGTAGGAGGCTGGGGGAAAGGAAGCAGCTCCACATCCCTCTCCTTCTTAGGAGTCTATTTCTTTTGAAAAAAAAAAAAAGAGAGAGAGAGGAAAAAGAGGCATAAGAACAAAGTGCCCTCCTCAGAGGCACTGCAGTAGGTATGACATTATGCCTAGATAGCCTGACAGTCTCAAGAGAGGGAAGGCTACACATCAAAGCAGGAGGGACAAATATCAACCAAGCCCACTTGGACGTGGGATTCCCCTTGAGGCAAGCTGCAGTCAAGCCAGCAAGACCGAACCACCATTGTGCTGATGCCCATCCGGCTGGCGAGTGGACGGGGTGTAGGGAAGGCGGAGCCCCATGGAACATTGCACCTAAATCATGACTATTGCCATTTCCTGGGGAAGCCCTCCCAGGAAGAAGATCTCCATTGGACGCTCTCTCTTTATAAAAATAATATCAAGTCATGGTAGGAGAGTTGAGGGGAGGGGCTACAAACCTGGCAGGCAGTGCAACATGCAAGGCCCCTTATATCACAATGATCCTTAATAATTTCTTCAAAGACTTTTCCAAGGATAGAGGTGAGACTAACTGGGCTATAATTACTTGGATTGTTATTAAAGCTTTTCCACCATTAATTGAACAAGGTGTCATGTCGATACTTAACTGTACCTGGTTTGAATCCCACTTTTGACTGTAACAATGGGGAATGGCAGGGAGCTCCACATTGTGGACCTGAGCCAGCTCTGTCCCTCTTTCTGCTGCCTCACCTGAGCCCCATGACCAGTACTGAAATTTTCATCTTGAGGGACTCCCTTGGCAGCGTAGGGTTCAGGCATGAGAGCCCCACAAAATGGAGCCTTGCACCCAGCCATCTGCAGTCCTAGGGCTCACTAGGACTACATGCCACCAGGGGACTGTGACTGCCATGGGCCATGAGCGCCCCAAGGGCCTTCTGTCTGTTGCTGCTGCACGTGGCAGGGGCTGTGTGCAATGGCAGGGTATGAGGGGGGCATGTCTGTAGGGGGGTTCTACTTGCATACCTCACCATACTCATGCACCCACATGCCATAGCCCCCATACACATCCCCCAGCCACCCTCCCCCTTTGTTTACCCCACAGCCCCCTACATCCACATACACCACATGCTCCCCCACACCTCATACACAGACACCCATACACATACACCCATAGCCCTCCACAAACATGCACACATACTCCCCGCCACATCTCTCCACAATATACAAGACTAAGACTACATTTTGAGCTATTATGCAATCATCTCTATAAAAATAATGAAAACACACACATAAGATGAAAATATTTTTTGAAATAAAATTAAAATATGCTATTGTTGATAGTTGATTTTTAGTATATAATTTGTTTTTTTTCTGGTTCCAAGATGGCAAAGCCCCCTCCCAAAATGAGTACTTCTGCAAGCAAGGGGAGGGACTTCCAGTGGCAAAGGTCAGGGCTTGGGGCACGACTTCTGGACTCAAAATAATGACCAGGGAATGGGGCACCTGACAAGGGACAGGGTTACGCTTGCAGCCCTCAACATCTCACCAAAACTCATTAAGTGGCCCTCCAGCCAAAATAATTGCCCATCCCTGTCTTAGCATTCCCCAGCTACTGGTATGGGCCACGGTAGGGGCCTGGCTTCCTTTCCAGTTTTGAAAATGAAAGTCAGTTCACTTATTATCAGTTTAGTCTACACAGTGTAGAAAAACCTGCAAATATTGAATCAATACAGCCTGGGGCTTTTTGACTGTCTGTACTTAGCCCCAATGTTTATAATTTGAGGAATCAGAAGAAAGGCAAAGGTGTATCTAAGTCTAAACTATAAGTAAAGTATAGGGTTTGTGCTGTAAAGTAGCATAAGACTTGCTATGGAGTGATGTCAAAGGCAATAATGATCGGGCAAAAACGTAACCATAATTTTAAATCACAAAATGTTAATATTATAAAGCAACATTTTTTATATTAAAGATTTTAGGTTATGTTATCAATGGTATTAACTATTGTTTCTTCTTCATGGACAAAAGGATTGTCTATAACAAGCAGGAAAAAAGTTGCTGAAATATGAGTATATGTAAAGGAAATATTTGTGAAAATAATAAACACTGCAAATTTAAGTTGGTCTTGCGAGAATAACTGGTCTTGTTTTACATACAGTTCTTTTAAGTGTATCATAAAAAAATTAAAAACTACAAATAAAAATAAAACAGTTTAGAAGGTAATTTTAAATATTTATTTTTATAATTAAGCTTTATTAATGTCCTTTATTATTCATATTAATAATTTACAACGGTTCTCATCTCTTTCATCTTTATTAGATGTGTCATAACTTGTTATGTATTTTCATGAACAATTGACGAATATGAAAAGCTTAAAAGCATTTTTTGCTTTTAGTTATTATAATGCCTATTTGGAAACAGTATTAATATTTGAATAAGCAGTTATATTTATCGGTGCATATTATTCCTGTGTTTTTTTCTGGTATATGGTATAAAGGCAAGCCTTTAAAAATGGAAAATAGTTTAATCTTTAGACTATTTAATTTAGTTAAAATTTTTATCCTAATTATGTTCCATAATTATCTACTGTCCTAGGAACTTCTTACACATAAATACACCTGAGTACTCTTAAAATGTACAGTAGTATAGTCATTATTACAAATCCTATCTCTACACATCTACTGGCTTAAATTGCACATATCCAACATTGCTGTCTATTATGGAAGGACGGGTTTTGACTCCAAAACTTCAGTTGTGTTTTGCACCGGAAGAGATAAAAACTGTATGCTATGTGTGGAGAATACAGCACACTTGTTCCCCAAATTAGAGAATTTGTCCTCTGAGTATAGAATGAACTTCTTGAGAATTTAAAAGTAGAGGAGAGAAGAGAGGAGGAAAGTGGTATGTGGGTATGCACTGATTGTGAGAAATGGAAGAGGACAAGGCAGGCTGCAGGGCAGTCTGGATAAAATCATGATTTAAAACACAAAGCAAATTGGTTCTTAGTATTTAAAACCAGATTTTATAGTGACATGTTTTTAGTACTTTTCTTTATTCTTTCATAACCTGCAAGACTAGACCAGCAGACAGACGTGACAATTTTCACCCAATCTAGACATATGTCTCTAGTGGGTTATGGAATTGAGAAAATCCCACACAATTTACTGATTTGTTTGATGCACTGGCTGGGGAAATTTTTAGCTACTTGCACGATTTCACAATGATTACACACTTAATTCATACAACACAATTTTATTTTAAAATTCTTTGCTACACATATAACACTGCTTAGCTTTACGAAGTACCACAAACATTAAGAACACAATAACTACATATATCAGACACAATGCTCCAAATGCACTTCCTTCCCAAACAATGCTATAAGAATTAGTATTACAAAAACAACTAAAATTACAACTAAAAGTTAAATTTGAATCAATACTATTATTTTTATAATATACTTACAATCCTAGAATTCCAAGAAGCCAAACACCTAGATATGGTTTCATTCCTTAGTAGTACAATTTAATGGGTTGGCTTCAGTAGTATGGTTCAATGGGCTCACCTCAGCAATATGTTTCAATGGGCTGGCGTCAATACTGATAGGACTAACTCCCCTTCCTTCAGTCCCTTTCGGGCGCTCTGCAGCTTCCGTGTGAACTAAGAGATTCGTGTTCACGGAGAGGGTGGTTCAGGTGATCAGTCTGATCCAGCCTACACTTGCGATTCTTCCCTTGTTGTTCTGCAAGTGAGGTTACCTCCAAATTGGGACAGTAGATTACAGTTTTTATTGAGTGAATTACCATCTTGAGCCCCTCCTATCCAAACCTGTCACTACTCCCAAATTTGGGCTCGGATCTTTCTTAACAGATTTCTGCTGGGTTCAGTTTCTTTTGTTGATCATTTTAATTACTTTGGAGAATTTCCTTTCTTTCCAATCTTTTCAAAGGCCCTAGGGTTTGATCTCTTGGAATGTGGGATGTTTGCTTAAGGGTCATTTTTAGGTTAACTTTGTTAAAGGCCTCTAAAGATAAAATTCAAGAGTTAAAGCTCTGAGCAAAGTCAGGACCTTCCGCACGTAGACCAAAACAATGGCCTAGATAAGAAGATGAACCTTGTCTTCTTCCTAAACTGGCTAATGGTCAACTATTACAAACGTTCAAATATTACATTTAATATGACAACATAGAAAGCAGTTTATAGCTGTCACCGAACACAGGTGCATGGCTACAGACAACTTAAAAAATGGCCAATTGGGCAAAAATCTGACCCCTCGTTGCATGAGGGGGTCAAATGAAGATGTTTCAAAGCATGTTTTCTGTGATTTCTGTCTGTGCTGCCTGCCAGCCTTGAGCTGTTTTCTGAATGGGAGGGGAAAGTCAGTGGAAGTAGTTTGGTTTGGAGGTTTTTCAGCCCCCACTGGACAGTAGGGTGGCTGTATTGGAGCCTCCCCTCCCACAAGATGAGGGGGCTCCAATTCACTTACCCCACCCTCCAGTACTACCTGAGGAATCCCTAGAATGAGCTCCCTCCACTCCCTTTCTCTCCTCCCATTCTGAAAGTTTTCCAACATCCTACAACATCCATGAAAACAAGAAAAAGAGTTTACTTCAGGCATTAAGCAACAAAAAAAATGAGAGAAGAAAAGTTAAAGATGATTTTCATTTCACTCTGAGTAGTTTCTTTTTTTTAAAGTTATTTTTCCTATTCTTTTGTTTCTCATAATTACTTTAGCAGAATGCTATAAAAAGAAAATTGTTATATTTTTGTTGACAGATTTTAAATGATGAAGAAAATGTATGTATAGGAAACAATGCTGCACATTGAATTAGACTCAGTTGGAATGTTCGAATCTAGTTTAAAAACATTTGCATATCATATTTCCCATGTTTAGATGAATAGAAACTTTGCAGGTATTGTTGTCTTGAATAGGTACAATTTCTATACAAATACCATATTCAACTTTACCAAGTAATTTTATATAAAAAGAAAATCTCAGTCATAGTATATTTAATTTATAGATTCATTGATGCTAGGGTTGGAAGGGACCTCAACAGATCATTGAGTTTGATCCCCTGTCTAGGCAGGAAAGAGTGCTGGGCTCAGATGACCCCAGCCAGATGCCTATCCAGCCTTCTCTTAAAGACCCCCAAAGTAGGGGAGAGGACCACCTCTCTTGGAAGCCCGTTCCAAATTTTGGCCACCCTTACTGTGAAAACGTTCTTACTGATATCTAGCCTAAATCTGCTTTTTGTCAGTTTCTGACCATTGTTCCTTGTTACCCCGAGATGCACCCACAGAGCAGAGCATCTTTGGTTCCTTGCTGCACCCACTTAATGAATTTTTAGGTGGCCCCAAGATCACCTCTCAGCCTTTTCTTGTGGAGGCTGAAGAGATCCAGGTCCCTTAGTTTCTCCTCACAGGCCTTGGCCTGCAAATCCTTAACCATACAAGGGGCTCTCCTCTGGACCCTCTCAAGGGTATCCACATCCTTCTTAAAGTATGGCACCCAAAACTGGATGCAGTACTCCAACTGTAGTCTGACCAATGGAGGGGAAATATCATCTCTTTGGTTCTATTTGTCATGCATCTGCTGATACATGATAATATGTGGTTAGCTTTGCTGATGATTTCTTTACATTGACAATTCATGTTCATCTTGGAGTCCACTATGACTGAGATCTTTTTCCACCTCTTTGCTGCTAAGAAGGTCATTCCCCAGCCAGTAGGCGTACTGGATATTTTTATGCCCTAAGTGCAACACTCTGCATGTGTCCTTGTTGTACTGCATCCTATTGTGTTCTGCCCACTTTTTCAACCTGTCCAGGACTACCTACAAGCATTCCCTACCCTCTGGTGTGTTTGCTTCACCCCACAATTTAGTATCATCTGCAAACTTGGACAGAGTACACTTCATGCCCACATCCAAGTCACTAATGAAGACATTGAAGAGTGCAGCTCCAAGGACTGAGCCCTGCAAGACTCCACTGCCCACATTCTTCCAGGTCGATACCAACCCATCCACCACCACTCTCTGGGTGCGACCCTCAGGCCAATTTGCTACTCACTGGACTGTGTAATCATCTAATCACAGTCTCTTAATTTATTTATGAGAATGGGATGAGAAGGCCTTCCTAAAATCCAAGTAAATGACATCCACCTCTACTCCTGTGTCTAAGTGTTTTGTGACCTAGTCATAAAAAGAAACCAGATTAGTCAGGCATGATCTACCTGCAAAGCATTCTCAGTTTACAGTGGGGAGCTGCACTTCTGTCTGTACCTTAGATGTTATTGGCAACTAGTATTACATTCTCATATATTCAGGTTCTACAAGATAAGAAACAATATGTTTTAAGTAGGTTGTACTCTTCCATCAGAGTTTGCTATTTGAAATTAATGGGACTTATTCTCCTAAGTCACTTGAACGATTTTGAGAATCATACCCTTTGCTGACTAAACATATATAACTTGAGACACTTATTTCTGAAACACACACACAGTGTTTTCCAACTTATTTATGCTTTTTAACATACATATGCACTCACCTACAATTTCACTATTAGTTTTACAAAGCACTACCATAACTTTATTGCAGTTGTTTAAAAAAAATATTTTTTCTCTGATGTAAAGCATTATACCATCTTGGTGCAGGAAGAGAAAAGGAGTTGCAAGAGGCAGTTGGAACTAAGATCCCATGAGGGAGGAGGAAATCACATTTTTCTGATGATATAAAGCAACTGTTTAAAAGGCTGGTCTGGCTGGTCTGCAGTGTTTCAGAGTAGCAGAAAGTAGCCAGAACTGAGTATATTCAGGAAATGGTATTGCTAGAGTAATGTAGTTGTGATGGTCCAGGAGCTACGTGAGAAGCAAGGATTTCTGGTAAGATTGATATTTTTAGGTTTTAAAGTTGACAATCCATATTTTCTACTCATTAGAAATATCCCATAGTAACATTTCATTTGAGTTTTTTTAATTCGAATCTAGCTGCAGGGTAGGACTCAGAGAGTTCTAACAAATGGATCTGCACCATCCTGGTAAGAAGTGACCAGTGGTATCCCTCAGGGGTTTGTGTTTGGTCCAGAGCTTTTCAACATGTTTATCAGTGATTTGGATGTGGGGGTGAAGAGCTCACTGGCCAAGTTTGCGGATGACACCAAGTTATGGGGGAGCATGGTCACACTTGAAAATAGGCTGTAGATACAAGCGGACCTAGGTAGGCTGGCAAGTTGGGCAGATCAGACCCAGATGAGTTTCAACATTGGGAAGTGTAAAGTGCTCCATCTGGGGATGAAAAATCCCCAACATACTTACAGGTTCAATGGCACCAACCTGACTAGCAACACAACTGAAAGGGACCTAGAGGTAATAATAGACCATAGCATGAACACGAGCTGTCAGTATGATGCTGTAGCCAGCAGAGCACACAATACTCTGGCATGCATCAAATGATGCATCTCAACCAAAACCAAGGAAGTGTTTCTTCCACTTTATTCAGCACTAATGAGGCAATAGCTGGAATACTTCATCCAGTTCTGGGCACTGCACTTCAACAAAGATGTGGAAAAGCTTGAGAGAGTCCAGAGAAGAGCCACCCATATGATCAGAGATTTGCAAGGCAAGCCATACAAGGAAAGGCTGAAGGACTTGGGTCTCTTCAGCCTAAAATAGAGAAGGCTGAGAGAGGATTTGGTAGAAGCTTACCAGTATATCAAGGTACATAAAGGGCCAGATGAACAACTGTTCACCAGGGTACCCTTGGAGAAAACCAGGAGTAATGGCCACAAACTTCTGGAAGACTATTTCAGGCTTAACACTAGGAAAAACTTCTTCACAGTTAGGGTGTCCAGAATGTGGAATAAACTCCCTCCAGAGCTGCAATCACCTACCCTGGAAATCTTCAAGACGGGACAGTCACCTCACTGGCCCCAGTTGTTTTTCCTGCCTAGTGCAGGGGGCTGGACCCAATGATCTTGTGAGGTTCCTTCCAGCCCCTTGCAATCTATGAATCTATGGATCTAAATACTGTATATCTATATAACTATTTAAAATAGGACAGAGTTAGGCAAGCTTTGTAATGTAATGCAATTATTCTTCAGGGCTAGGGACAGACATTACATATAAACCAGTTTAAGTGATCGGAAACTGGTTTAAACCTGTAACCAAACATTAGTTCAGTGCATGTAAACCAGTTTCAAAATGGCTGAAACAGGTTTAAGATAAACCTGGTTGAATGTAGTATCAGACTTAAGTGCTGTGGGTCAAACCAGTTTATGCAGTGTTTGTCCCAAATCCCTTCCTGGTTTAAGTTAACCCAGAGTCCCCCAGGATCCCAGATGCTTTGCAGCCCTGTGCTGTGCTCTCTGCTCCAAAGCACAGGCTGGTCCTGCCCCTCTCCTCTGTAGCCAGAGCTCCAGGGGAGACTGCAGGCACAGCAGGGTCTGTCTGGCTTCCCTCACTGCTCAAGCAGGGATTCCTTGCTCCCTTCCTCTCTCCCTCCCATCTCCCACAGCACAGACTCCAGCCCCACAGACCATAGGCATGTGGTATGCTAGCTAATGCTGAGAGGTGTCTGTGTCTCCAATTTCACTGGGACAGGAAGACAGTACAGTGTCCACTTAGGGCTTTTTGGAGCTAATGAACAGTGCAAGTGGTAATGTCCCTCCATTTCTTCCTTGGAAAAAACTGTTTAAGAAGAGCTTGAACTAATGAGAGAGGCTATGTTTTGCTGATGGGCTGATAACACAGTGGTTTGCTGACAGGCTGATAACACTGTTGTTTTATCATCCCCCCTGCTGTTTTGCAGCCCGGTCAGGTTTGCAGACAGGGAGAGGGAGATTAAAAAGCTCAGTATCATTAACAGATTCATGCACTGTACATCCCCAACCCACTCTGTCTCAGAGTGCTAGCTGGGAGCTGGGGTCTGGCAACACTCCTGTCCCTTGAGCAGTGAGTGGGGAAAAGCCTGGTACAGTGCAGGCAGAGTAGGGGTCTTAAACCCCTCCCTAATCAGAGCATCCTGCTGGGGCCTGGCCATGCCCCCCACCCTCCCAGCGCTGTAGAAGGGAGGGCTGCTCAGTGCCCCCTGGCTTCTAGCCTGAGCCACTTTTCAATGTCTGTCCCAGGTCTCTGAAGAAGAGTGACCTGCATTCAAAAGCTTGTTTGGGGGCTAGGGTCACTAGAGATCAGAATTAAGGTTGTGCAACTGGGTATTTACAAATTTGCCTTTTTTTTAAGGTGACCCGTCTTTCCTGAGAATGTGATGTTTGGTTTATGATAATTATAACAACCAAAAATGTTGTCTACTCTTAATTATTTACATATACTTTCAATATTAATTCTATTCTAACATCGTTTTTGTCTGCTAGTTGCATTGGCTTTTTGTCCATTTTAATTTTATTTTTATATATAGATTGAATACAAGAAACAAAAATAGAATGTTACTATGGGATATTTCTAATGAGTAGAAAATATTGAATGTCAACTTTAAAAACTAAAATAAAAAATCTAATCAGAAGTCCTTGCCTATCATATTATTCCTGGATTGGCACAGCGATAATGTTACTCTAACGCTACCATTTCCTGACTATATTGTTTAGATGGCCAGGTACAATTTTTGCTGTCAGAGGTTAGCTGTTTTCAACCATTGCTAGCTGTTATTCTTTTCACCTGTTTATACTTTAGTGATGAGCTCAATTGTAAGCCTTGTTTCCCTTCTCCCATAAAATTTCCAGTACCTACTTGTATCACAACAATGATATAGGTGAGAAGAATGTCAAAGGTGTTACATTCCAGGGTTTAAAGACCCTGAAACCCATATCCCAGTCTGCTCCCATTCAAAGCAATAAAAATGTTACCTTTGTTTTCTAAGGATGCAGAATCTGGTCTCATGTATGTCAAAGTGAAATGAAGAATTAATCCAGGTGATATCACAAAGCATTTGGAATAACTGGTGGATTGGGCTGCCAGCACTAAGCATCATTAATCATAGTATCATAGTATCTAGGGTCAGAAGGGGCCTAAAGCAGGCCATCTAGTTTGACCCCCATTTCATGCAGCACTTTAAAAAAAATTATCAATTAATGAAAAGGTTAGCTTATGAGATTTTTAACCAATTTTTGAAGTTAAAAGACAGCATTTTTGTTAAGATTTTCATATGACTTGCATTCAAGTTTCAATATCCGAAATGCCATATATAATAACACAACTCCAGAGACAGGGACTGTTATGGAAACCTGGAATTTTAAAGTGCTCAAATTCATAAGAGCATTTTTACTGATTACTTCAAGATGCTATCTACTCATTCTCCATCTGAATCATCTAT
>JAGPOW010003642.1:96752103-96769249 GCA_030014935.1 Caiman crocodilus | reverse complement strand
AATTACCACAGATTATTTTACACTAGCCACAAGGCATGGACACTTTCCACATAGCAAGCAACATATGAGAAGTTCCCCCCTTTAATCCCTGGCTGCAATTTGTTCAATTTGCTAATGGAGGCAGTTTTCATTATCCACTTTAATGCTATAGTAGGACTAGTGAACTCAGTCATGATTCAAATATATCTAATTATTAGGGCAATATACCTCACTGAGGTAGGATAGATACTCAGATTTTACAGTGCATACAGAGGCAGAAGCGATTCATAGAACATGCAAGCAGCTGTGTCAGGAATAAGACAGGGAAGTCCCAACTCTCAATCTTCTACTGTAACCAGTAGAGATTTGTTCTTAAATAAAACTAAGAATTATACAAGTCTGAAGATTTATCATTTTTTTTCATTGTACTGGGTACAATGCGGGCAGGGGCTAGGCTCACTCCTTGGCCTACTTGATCCAAGGCCAAGCCCCTGCCCATGCTGTGCTGCACCCATCAGCTGCAGGGAATCATGGGGGGGCCTGTTCCTTGTACTTTGACGGAAGCTGTATCTTCTTCTTGATGGCATCCTGTAGCAGCACAGGGCCACGCATGCTCAGCTCTGGCCCACTCTCATCTGATGCTGGTGAGGAAGGAACATGGGGAGTGGCTTAGACCCAGGGCCAGGTCAAGCACAGTGGGAGTGGAGGGGAGGGAATCGAGGCTCCCACCCTCTCAGCCAGTCCTGGACTGCACTGCCTGTCTATGCTGCGGCGGGTTTCCAGGACTGTCCAGGGTCCTGACCAGGGCAGGTTGCCCAGCGAGCCACGTTAAGGTGCCTTAAGACATCCTGGTATGGATGCATGCTTAAATCGCCTCAATGCACCTTAAGCTAAGCTGCATTAAGTTTAGGCACACACAAATTCACATGTAGATATGCCCTGTGTCATTTTGATATTGCTCATTTGATTGTAAACATTATGCACCAGTATTTAATGACATAGTTCTTCTATTTGACTCCTGCTTCATTCAGTGCATAGAAACTAATGATAAGCTACTAAATATTTTGTTTTCTCTTCAGTTTGAAATGTTTCCCCATAATTTTTTTTTTTTTGCTACACATTGTTAAAATCCTGCTTTGAAGCTAGAAGTAATAATTTCCACAAGACCTTTTCTATGGCGCTCATCCCGACAGACTGTGAGAATTCCACAAAAATTATGAATTTATATTCAGAACATTCTAAGTAGATGAGTGGGTATCATTCCCATTTTAAATATGGTAAACTGAGACATGCAGAGGGAAAGTAAAAACCTGAAAGCCACTAAATGTGTGCGCCCTATAGGAATCATCAAAGATCTGTTTTTTCTGAGCACTTAATATTCTACGGAACAGTAGATCCCAGTATTGTTAAAAATAACACACATAGGAATCGTGCTATCATTGTCCCTCCAGACTTATCAATATCGTATTCATGCGACTCTATGTACTTTTTAAAATCATAACAACCAAGTGCAGATTGCAAAAAACAGTATTAGACATGGGTGTGTCGGTTGATCAGATGCACAGGGCAATGCTGGGTTCTGATCCTGGTGTGCAGGACCAGGCAGAGGCAGTGTGAGGCCTCAATCCCAGTGTCAAGCTTGACAGAGGCAGCACAAAGCCCTAGGGGCCCAATCCCAGTGTGAGGTTGAGTAGAGGCAGAGTGGGGCCCTGATCCTGTTGTACGAGCTGGTATGGAGCCCAATTCTAGCAAGCAGGGTTCAGTCTGGCATGTGAATTCATTCTACACCATTCATTTGGCTCACAGGGCCAAAACGTGTAGCACCACTGTATTAGAGCATTCAAAATGGACAAGGAAGCATGTTTTTACGAAGTTTATATTATAACTGTAGAATCAAATAAGAGACATATGGAAATGTGGCAGGGTGGGATTTTTCATTATCTCTTTCATACAATGAATTGTAAGAGGAAATAATACAAGCAACCAGATTTATGCTCCCAGCTGTTAACTTTCCAGGTGTATGTCCTGGCTCCTTAAATTTCCTTTACAAGAAGTAATCTGTTGTTATATACTGATGCGGAGAGTAGAGCAGGTCATACAGGGGAATTCCATAACTTCTATCTGCCATAGAGCTCTGGCTGTGCTCTACAGTTGTCTGTATCTGTTGAGGAGTTTAGGGGCAAGCCAGTAGGTTTGCAAGCCACACTGACTCATTGAACAAAGCACCCATTTGTATTTGGGGAGAGGTAGCAGAGAACCACAAAAACCTGGAGGTTATCCTGTTGCATCCTTATTAAGGTGTGAAAGAAATGTAGCCACCATCTGTGCAGGCCTCCTACATAACCTATTTTAATCACAGACAAAATTCTTTGCATGGAGGGTAAAGTAGGCCTTAATTTGCAGTTAGGAAGAAAATGAAAAATCCTATGTATGTGTATAAATCTCAGAGATAAAGTTTCTCTTGCTGTTTTAAGAAGAAGCTAGGCTTGTCATAGAGAATTTATTTGAAAACCAGTTCACACAACTTTTAAGAACCAGCATAAATTGTTTAAATTGGTTTCTGCACAGCCCACTGTATCCTGCTACAGTAAGTTTTTTGATAGCTAGTTTAATTTGGTTGGATATCAAAAGTACAATCCACATCCTTTCTGAAATGCAAAACATTGTGCATATTTAATGAGCTAACTTTTTAAACGCTTACTGTGTAAACAGCACCCTTAAGGTTGACTGGAATATGATTTAGATGTAAATCTTTTCCCTCCCCACTGTTAGTATTTTTTTAAATGACATTAAATACATTTTAGGGCAATTCAGATTAATATATTCACTAGAAGAGGTGAGTTAATTCAATGTGTTTTTCTTATAAAAGTTCATAAGACTATCTAATTTTATGAAAAGAGGTTGTGGTACAGATTTATGTGCATGAAAAGATATCCATTTTCATCAAAACGTATCATGAAAATATTGCTGTGAGATCTGATAATAAAAAACGATTGTTGTCAGCTTTCAGATGTCCTACTCTAATTTTGGAGTGCCAAAGAATTGGGAAAAACAGCAAAACAAAATAAACTTTGAACAAATCAGTTGGGGCTTAACTTGTTTCCTCCGTGAATGGTATATCTCAGTGTAGTTGTTATTTGGAGAGCAATATTTGTGGGAGGTAGCAGATCACGTTTATTTTTCCATTGTTGCAGTTTATACCTCATTGTTAACTTGTTCAAAAGTTTTACTCATCAAAGTACAGTTGTAGGAAGACAGTTTCAGACAAAGGAAATGAAATGCACCCCTGTGAAAGCTTTAGGTCCCAATAGAACCCTATGTTTGAGAGATTTGGATCTAAATAATGTAAGTGCCTTTGTATCTAATTTGTATGTAATTTTTATAAATTTGTATGTAATTTTTATAAATTTGTATGTAAGAACATATTTGCCTTGTGTACCAAGGGAGGAATTTCTGGCACTGGGAAGACTGAGGCCATGTACAGGTGTTACACTTTCACTGATCTAAGTGATTAGAAACCAATCTCAATCCATAACAGAACAGAAGTTTGGTGTGCATGGACTGATCTAAAACTGGCAGAATAAGAGAGACCTGGTATAAGACAGACCTGGATCAATGTGCACTCAATCCTAATGGATTTAGGTTGGACTGGTACCCCAAAGTTCAGTATCAGTTCCCCTGTTGATTCAAGTTAGGTTGCTGTCTGTTGGCATTGTTGGCGTCTTTGTGGCCTCATGCTAGTCCTGCCTGTAGGGATGTGCATCAGTACTCATCCCACACTCAGCTGCTCTAGCTGAGTGCCCAGCGGGCCACATCCCCAAGCTGTCACAAAGCCAGGTCAGCACAGATCTTTTCTAGCACAGACCCTTTCCACAGTCCTGCCTCCTGCCTTTGGCCAGATGTCAGTCAGGCCAGATATCAGATGTCAGGCCAGCAGTGGTGGGAAGAGGAGGGAGAGGAGGGGAGGAGCGACAAGAAGGCATCCATGCTCCTCCAGGGACCCTGTCACAAAGCAGCCCGTGATGTACACACAGTCCTGACACTGAGCCCGGGAGAACCTCTGCAAGCAGGAGCAGCCCCACAGAGCCCCGCCAGGCTGCCGCACATGGATGAGCATTCCCCTTCCCTGCACTGTCTGCCTACGGTTGGCAGATATCTACAGCTGAGAGATGATGCAGCAAGAGGAAGACGACATGCGCTGCCCATGCCTGGCAGATAGTTGGGGGTGGCCTCCAGGTCAGCTATGCTCAACAGTCCTTAACAGTCTGGGGATCCTATGGGACATGCTGGAAGGCACTCAGGAGTGCCCACAACCTGCTAATCTTGGCCACTGCAAGCAGGATATGTATCCTCCACCACCAAAAGGTGAACATGTGTTTTGTTTGTTATCTAAATGTTGCTGCTTACAGAAAATGGCATAACTTAGATCGATTCCACCTCAGACTTTTTGAATGTCTTTATTTCTCCTGTCTCTGATCTCCCGCAATCTATCATAATGAATGTGAACCATGAGAAACAATACAGAAAGAGTTGCATGCTTTGATATAGAAGATTAAGCTACACCCTAAAGAATCTGCTTCTGCCTTTAGAGTCTTGATCTTTTAAGACCACAGCCATTAATGGCTCTCAGGCTCTCCCCAAGATGAAGTCAAGCATGTGCATGACTCACTATCTGTGCAAAGCATTTGGTAAGTCAAATGTAGATTCAACAGGTTCACAAAAAGATTTCACATATTAAAAGTTGCTTATGAACATTTCCTTAAGGGAAGAGAGATTTATGGTGGGATACATGCATACTGCAAAATAATTTATGGTACATGTTATGGCTTTAGGAGTTGTTAATAAAATGTAAAAGTTGACAATGAAATGATGCCTGAAGTTCCATCAGGGGTGAAACATAATTCTTAACAATAGTCTCAGTTATTTTCTCCGATTCCATGAACTTTCATGAAATATTGCTTTCTGCAAGATAAACATTCTGGAGTTATATATAGCTATAAAAGAATCTCTCATCCTTTGGGGCACAGTGCAACAGAAAATAATGTTCATGACTTATAATATTATAGCTTGAATGCCATAGAAACCTGTGCAGGTATATATCTGAATTGGGTCAAGCCATCTAAGAGAAAGATCATCCTTGATGAGATACCCATGCAGAAGCTGTGGACTAGTGTAAAAAAAATATACCAAGCAAAAACAACTTTTTTGTCAAACATTTGGATGTATAAGCTTGTTATCCTACATGCTGCCTGTTAGAGGCATGCATACTGAATAGTTTTTGTCCTCTCCCTTTCAGTATGTCTTCTTCCTCATTTGCCTGGCTTGACCTTTTCAGACTTCCCCGAGCCTTAGCCTCACTCCTATCCCTCTTTTCTCCCGGCAAAGACTTCCAGATATCAGCTATATCTGCATCATTATGTCCATACTCTGAGCTTTGAAAGTAGACAGGCACACTTTTTGTTACCATCTCAGCTAACATACAATGAAACATGCCAGGATTTCACAATACAAAATCAACATGCCAGTGCATGCGTGTGCGCGTGCACGCGCGCACGCGTGCGCGCGCACACACACACACACACAGAGTTAACACAATGACAAGAACACAAAGCAAAACCACAATGAAAATAAGGCTGAAAATCTCAAATTCTATGTAGGAAGAACTATCCAAGAACTTTGGCTTACAGGATTTCAAGATATAGGTACTACCACTTACAGAGCCTAAAGGAAACAGCTAACTTATGCTGCACTGTTCTAGAGACTAGACATAAAACTTTATCAGTAAATGTTAAAAATTATAGTAATTTACATGGCTTTCTAGAATTGAAAGAACATAGGACCTCATGCAGTGTGGCTACATAGGTATCTAGTTGGTGTACGGTAATGCAATCTAGGACATGCAGCTGGCCATACAACCTATGTTAGCCTGGGGTAAAGGGGGTTACAAAAGTTTGCGAGGCAAGGCTATGTGGAGAAGAGAAATAAGAGTCCACATATGGTAACTATATTCATGCAAAGTTGTAAGGTAGTAAGACATTCTCATATGATGGTTTTAACATGTGGGCCAGGAGACATTACATTTTTACTGGCATGAGTGATTGGAAACTGGTCTATACCCATACCAGAATAGAAGTTCAGTACACACAGACTAGTTTAAAAAATGACAGAACCTGCGCTAAGATTTGTACCCCTCACCAAAGGCTGAATATGTGTTCTGTTTGCTACCGATCTAAATTACATTGGTTGCAGAAAACTGTGAACTTAGATTGATTCTGCCTCTGGCTTTTAGAATGTCTGTACCTAGCTATAGTGTACAGTTGCTGGGATGGGGAACGTGCAAAGGAATTAATGGTCTTTGTGAATCTATGATGCACAACAGGAGTTTTAGTCCAGCTTGTTACATTTTTGATGGAAGATTTTGGTCAGCTATCTTCATATTGGTTAAGGCTTGTCCTATGCTCAACATAGATGCCTTTCAGACACTTGGATGGTATCAGATACCAGTGCCCTCATCAGTTTTCAGTAATAAAGGCATACTCTGCAGACTCTCAGGAGGCTCTTGTTCCTGAAGCCTCACGCTCCAAGTGATCCAACAATCAGTGCTTGCACTGTCACCCCTTCACCTGCAAGGTACCAGTGACCACCTATACTTGGTCAGCTTTCACTCCTGGGTTTTGGCAAAAGCCTGCCACTGACTCTCAGATGGGACTGTCACATCCATTATCAGAATCTTGTCCTTGTCTGTTACCATGTCTGGATGCCACTTACCATATCTGTCACAGCCTGGCACAGTGTGGTTCATGGCTACCATCTTGACTGATGCCAAGATGAATTTCACCAGCTGGCCCTATTCAGTAGTGTGGAAGAGTTGTCATGCTTTTGTGTGGGGCTTCCAGCCACAAAGGACATGGGGCAGAGTTTCAATTTTGTAGGTGCAGCTTCAGCTCCTCTTGTATTTGTTTTCATAGAGGATGGTGTCATTGAGCAGGGAATAGTTGAGATGGGCCCAGTGGATGAAACACCAGTCTGAGAAATATGTGAAATTTTTGCAGGGCACGAAGAGGTTGCTGGTGTCCCACTTTAAAGTGACCTTGGAGACTTTTCCCTCATCAGATTTGCCCTTCAGGTCACTGATATACTTGGCCCACATGGCATCCTTCAAGAATTTCTCCAGAAAGGTCCTGCTATGTGTGGTGATAGTGATGCAGTTGGCTGCTTGAGTTTCAATACCACCAGATCCTGCTGCTCTTGGCACCATGTCCACCAGCAGCCCATGCATTTCCTAAGGTACTGCATGGCATTTCAGCCTTGGCTCCACAAGGAGGAAAGTCCCTGACTTTTTACCCAAATTCATTCTCCAGTGACCTACTCAGAAACCTAGCCAGGTCCTTGTTGGACAGTGGCCTGGTGGTTCTCTTTTTGGTGGTCTCCTTCAGGGCAGCAGAGGTGATGCTACTCACAAAGTCATCAAGAAAGGTCAGAAAATGGAAGGCTTGTGTGACTACTGTGATGTCTCAGAGGTCTCCCATGCAAGGGATGTTGGCACCTCCATACCAGTAAGGGAAGAACAGTATCCCCTTTCTGGCCTACAGAGGCAGGTTCATCCAGTTCTTTAGGAGCCACTTGATTTCAGCAATTGATTTCCTGAGAGGTGTCTTTGGGACTGCTGAGCCTTTCAGGATGAATGAGATGTGGTGGATGAGTAAGGTGTTCAGGGTGTCAGTATTCTGCCAGGAGCCAGCAGGAAGGAATTGAGTTTGCAAACATCCTGCACAATCCCATGGCTTCTTTCTTTTGGAGTCTGGGTCTGCCTCACACAGTGGCTGGTGGATGTGCCTAGGTGAATGTAGCTGTTGCTGTCCTTCAGGTGCTTCATGGGCTTCCCCTGGATCTTGATGACGGTGGTCAAGAAGTAGTTCATTTTCTGCAGTTGATATGCCTCTGCAGGAGACACATTTGAAGGCACTGAAGTGAAGCCCCATCCACCTGGCTGCCTCAGAGATGATGCCCAACATCCTCTGGAATTGGTTAGGCTTGCTGGCAAGGAGGACTTGGTTATCAGTGTGGGCCAGGATGTTCATCCCAGAAGCTGAACCCTCCTGGGCACTCTGCATTCAGTTTGAGGGGTTCCATGGTCAGGTTAAAGGTGATGCAACTGAGTGGACAGACTTGGTTCACTCCAGTCTGGATCTGAATGTCCTGCTTTTTGCCCTCTGATGACTGGGTGGTGGCGGTGCATCTGTTGTAGAGCTCCTGAATGAATTGGTCTGGCATTCAAAGGTCTCAGAGGGTGCTAAAGATGTGTTGGTGGGGTATGGAAGCAAAGGTGTTGGGGAGGTCCAGCCACGCCACTAAGCATAAAATAATTGTCCTGGCCAATCAAGAGAATTTAGAATTCAAAGGACAAAACATATGAGGTGGAGGAGAAAGAAAGGTAGGTCAGAAAGCAAACTGTTTGGGCCTGATACTCTTTGTATGGAAGTCAATTAAAGATTATCTTCTGGCTTTCAGTGAATGTTATTAAGCGGGACTCTAAGTCTGGTGAGTGTGTTGGCATTGATGTCAAAGGCATGACTCCAGCTCATGTACACATGCCTGATTAGCCCTAAACTAGCCACCCTAGCATTAAACTAACCATGCAACCTCAGTCCCATGAATGTCAACCCAGATAGCTACCTGAGTGCTTATAACAGGGGTGGGCAAAACGGCGGGTTGTACTTCAGTTCCCAGCATCTCCTGCCTGCACTGATGAGGGTGGTTTCTATGGAGACCCCAGCAGTGGCACGGCAGGGACAGCATGGGGCCAGGGTTTCCAAGGAGACCAGCTCCAACAGCGCTGGTAGTGTATACGGCTGGGTGGGGAGCTGCTCTGGGGCTGGGATCTTGCAGTGGTGACAGTGTGATCTGGAGCCAGGGCAGAGGCCTGATCCACTGCCTGCACACCCCTGCGTGGGGCATGCAAGCAGCAGATTGCAGGTCTGCCCTAGCTCTGGATCACACTTACCACTGCAAGATCCCAGCCCTGGTCCCAGAGCAGCTCCCTGCTCAGTCGCGTGCCATGCCTGCACTGGGGCCAGTTTTCATGGAAACTTTGGCCCTGCACTGTCACTGCCCTGCCGCTGCTGGGGTCTCCATGGAAACCATCCTCAGCAATGCAGGCAGGGGCTGCTGGGGAATGGAGTCCACTGCCGACCTGATCCAGACCACAGACTGGACTTTGACCACCTCTGGCTTATAAAGATATCTGGCAGGTTTTTCAGCCTGAACATGTCACTCTGTTAATGAAGGGAGATTGCAAATATACCTTGGTCAGCTGCAAATCACCCAAATAAACATGTGGCTCCACGTGGACTACCACCCCAGTCAGAAGCAGTGGAGTCATATCCACATGGTACTGAGCATGGGCTAAGCAGTGCTGCAAACAGTTAGTTCCAAATAACTCTTTCTTAGTACTGCAGAGACTTATATTGCTTCCAGTCCAGGAGACTGAGTGGAGCTGCTCAGGTTGTTTGATGGCACTGCTGCCAAGCACTACAACATACCACATAGACATAGTCCATAAATGTGTGATCTAGCTAGTTTAAAGTCAGCTCAGACAAGCTGCAGTCACATCTTTGACTGGATAGACATACCCCAAGACACACAGACATCATTATGATGAACCCCATTCCCCCACTTAAGGTGTAAATAATAAGCTGTAAATGTTGAATTTGGATCTATGACCTGTAAGCTCCAAATCATCTTTTGCCAGTTTGGGAATATTATCTGCATAAACAATGAAGGATATCTTCCTTTTTCTATGTTCTTGACTATACATCCTTCTTCTTTTAGAACTGTTTCTCAGACACTTGTTGCAATGGCTGAACTGGATGGGTACTAATTCAATCCAAAAGAAAATATTTAGAGAAAATGTATTTAAATACAAATACCTTGATTATAAAGGTCTATCAACGGCTTATTTGATCACCACTCTACCACTTTATCATAAAAATACGCATAATCAATTATGGCAAAATAGATCTCACATTTATTGTGTGTGCCTTGAGAAATGGACTTAAGAGTTCTCAGGTTAACTGCTTTCTGTGTACATTTATTCTTTTATTCACAAAAGTGAATGAACTAATATGAAAAAAGGATTTTAAAATATCCAGCTGTTACGGCTAACTTGTACAGGGAAACTGAAATGTGATGTGACAGTTTGATTCTGACAATTGTTTTTCACTGTATTCTGAGTTGGGTTTTTTTATTTTGTTATTTGGAAACTCAAATAATTATATTTAGGATTTTCCCCTAACAAAAAGGAACCATGTATTACATTGTCTAGCACATTTGATCTCTCTATTCATTATATTTTAGGGGATCATTTTTTCTAGTGATGAAGTAGGGATTTATGCAGATAACTACCAAAACTATTAAGGGAATTACGTGCATAAATCCGCTTCTCTATCATACTCTATAAATTATAAGGCTTTGAAATCATTTTTCATTCTGTAACTTATTTACTATGTAAAGGGATTTTTAAACTTCTTAACTCAGCAAAAAAAAATAGGTCAGTACATTTGCTTTTACAGAAACCTGCCTTTTAAATAAACTTCTGCAGTCTGCTATCATGTTACTATCATTCTACAGGATGTTCTGGAGCTGTTTCTTAAAAGAAGGATTGAATTCATGCTTTGCTCTTATATGATTTCTAACTCAATGCACTCCATTTTAGTTGGAAAGTCAGCATTTCATACCCGCAGTCTATAGCATGCCCAGATCTCTGGAGACCTGTTCTTTGACCCTGTTTAGTGGGCAGCCATGAATAGGATCTAATTGTACCAACTTAACAGATAGCTAGCTTGATAGTGTTCATTCTCATAGCGCATAAAATAATGCTTCATTTCTTCCTTCTAGCTGGAGCTCTTGATTCCTGCCTTGGGGAAGGAAAGAGGGAGGTAGGCAGGGGGAAGGAGGGAATTCACAGATCTGTCATTTTGCACCTGCTCCTGTTCATTCCTCGAGTCGAAACAAACAAAAAAGTTTGAGGCTGCTGTCAATTCAACAGTACAAGCTTTAGGTACCTAGCAGCAGGGAAATGATCTTTCATCAAAGCCTACTTAAATGGCAATTATTTCAGGTCACTGGTGTTATCACTGTATTTTTCAGTGTAAACAGACAAATGCAAGTGACAGCAGGCTTCCTGAAACTATTTCGTGATGCATCTAATCAGTGTGAAAAGCTACTATTTCCTTCAGTGCTCTTAACTCTTGTAGCTCTGTGTTGACTCCTAATTAAACCAATCCATTGTTTATTATATATCAAAATCTGCTCAGTTTCAACGTCACATTCCAAAAGACCATATATTGCTGTATTTTATAAATAAAATGCACACTTTGTTGAACAGCTCATAGCTCAACGTGTGCAGCAGATTCTCTCTATTTATATGGTTTCCACCTTTCTTAGCCTGCTCCCTTTTTCCTAGAGTCAGGGCTTTTCATAGAAGGTCTGACTCAAAGCCAGTGACTTAAAAGAACAAAGTCCATTGACTTGAATGGATGATAGATCAGCCCCCAAACTGATGTGTACAGTAACACACCAACAGCCTGCAGTTCGCCTCTACTATTTTTCTAGCAAGTCAGTTTGTAACCAGACAGAGACCAAATTCCAGGCCATCTGCTTTTAAGTGCAGCTTGCAATGTTATCTCTGTATCAGTTTTGCTATTTGGAAGACTAAGCAAAATCACAAAAGAAAACAGTTTACTGAGTTTATCTTGCTTTCAAATGTAATTACACTTTTGACTATACAAGATTTGGGGAAGTGAAAGTCAGTGAAAGTTAGTCTTTCTCTGCACCATCAGTAGGTAAGCCTATCCTCATATTTACTGTGCATGTAAAGTAGATCAAGCATTGTTCTATATATATGACTGTAGGTGGCTATGGATGATTGCTCACATTAATCATTACTCAAGATCCCCAGAAATGGTTTTGTAAGCTTAGTGACTATAATGTCTGAACATCCTGTAGTGATTTGTTTTTTTAATAAAGGAAGTGATGGGATCCCCATGCACTCTATCATTTAAAATTGTAAAAAGAATTGGAGAATAAAGAACATGCAAGAATCATCCATTAGTAGCAATGTGGTCCAGAAAACTTCATGGGTATCTTCAATTGCTGACTCTTTGGCTAAAATCTATTTGAACTCCATCATTAGTGGAATAAGCAGCACTTATGTAGCTACCTTGAGGTGCCTAAGAGGCTTTTCAGGCCAGTACACAGATTTTGGATCCTATTCCTTCACTCCCTGGAAGGGCAGTAACTCAGTGTGAGGTACAAAAATAGAAGAAAGGAAAATCTCTCTGAACTTGTAAACTTCACCTAGAAACTTAAGGATCTTTGTTGGGAAGTGAGAGATGTATGTTCAGACCCTTTCTAGGCAAAGTGGGAGAGGGGGGCTAGTGCATGGGATTATGTCACTCTCGGGGCAAACCCCTTAACCAATAGGCTATTGAGACTAAAGGGGGCCCGCCTCATCTGGCAGCAAACATTTGCTAGTCATGTTTTTTCTGTGACTAATATTTCAGGAGCTTAAATGGAATTTATGCACCTCCCCAGGGTGGAACTGGATCATAAGAGACATATGTGGGCAGAACAGATATCTTCTGAACATATTTATAAATGAAAGATCAGATGTACAGGGAGAAGTAGAGTCTATAGTAGGGGTGGGCAAAATACAGCCCGTGGGCCAGATCTGATCCACCAGGCCATTCTGCCCTGGGGCCCCTCCAAAAAAACAATTATTACCAGTTTGCAGCTGCCCCTCTGAAAGCCAGCAAGAGGTGGGCTTTCAGAGGTTATGTGCCATCAGATCAGGGAGGCTCTGTGCCTCTACAACTGTGCCTCTGTGCTCTTGGTACTCCAGCTGGGAGCCCCACATAGAGGCACAGAGCACAATGGCATGTGACTGGATAGCTGGTGAGTACAGAGGGAAGCTCCTACCTGTAGTGCTGGGAGCCCCACATTGAGGCATGGAGCCAGCACAGCTGGTCTGGGAGCTGCATGTGGCAGCATGGAGCCCACCTGGTCTAATGGTGCATGTGTAGGGTTTGTGGGCAGGGGGGTGTAGGGTTAGAGGGTGGGTGTGGGTCCTCCCACCACATGTGCACCCACCGACAGTGGCTGCAGTAGCAGGTGACAGTAGCAGCTGCAGCAGCATGTCCTGAGAGCACTCATGGCCTGTGACAGGCTGAGCTCCACAGTGGTGCATGGCTCCAGTTGAATCCCGGGAGCTGCACATGCAACCGGCCTGACCTGGACCGCTGGCACATGTCTTCAAACCAGAACAAGCCGGCTCCATGCCAGCACATGGGTCTCCTGGCACTGAAAGTGGGAGCTGTGTGCCATTGGGCCGGGCAGGGCTAACTCTGTGCCTCCGTGGACGCGTCCACACATGCAAGCACATATGCTTGCAGCAGCTCAAATAGAAGTGGTATAAATTTGAGCCGGGGCTTTTTACCTCTGTACACATGCCTGGACATGCAGTTTGGTGTAGGGCAAATTGTGTAACTTAGGGCAAAATAATTCTGCCTGGCTCCTCCTGAATCTGCAGCCAGGGGGTGCTAAAGCCCAGGGCCAGCACCTGTGCTGTCCCCAGAGGTATAAAAAACTGCCCTGTCCTGGCCCCAGCAGTATAAAAAGCTGCTCTGTCATGTAGCTCAGGGCTATTCACTCTCAGGAACTTCTAGAACCCAGCCAATTGGTACCTGGGGACACTACCCTTGTGCCAGCTGGACTGCTGAAGCAGCGCTGAGAGTTCCCTGCACCCTCTACCCACTACAGCAGTCTGGCAGTGGGGGCGGCTGCCTGGCTGTGACCTGCCTGCTGTGCACCTGCCAGACCCGGATGGGGACTGCACAGCCAGTAGATGCATCTGTCCTTCTGGGCCAGCTGCCAGTGAGCAGTGGCCATATAAGATTCAGCCTTTATGCAGCACTACTGCCATGTGTGCCCCCAACCCAGCCATCTGGGCAGCTATAGCTCAGAAGATGTTTCCAGTGTGGTGGCCTGCCTTGAACTGTCAAATCATGTCCTCCTGTCCCCAAATGGCCAGGAGGTCAGCCACCTCCATCTGGGTCCAAGGTGCCAGCTCTGATCAGGCTCCTCTGCCTGGGTCCTGCCACTTGCTTCCCTAGGAAAAATTCTGGTGTTCCCTATTAATTCTAAATACCTATACATTTTGCTGTTTGCCTTTGGTTTTCTTACCATAGAGCAGTTAGAGCTCCTTGTTACCCTTTCACTAACCAGGATATGAGGATGGCTTCCTCTGCAGCCACAGCTCCTGCCAGCAGGTCTCATCTTGTCAGGCAGCTGGGCATGCAAAGTGTGTGTTGGGGGGAAGTGGGGATGATAGGGAGGCACAGAGGTGGGAGGGGATGTGGTTGTCTATGTAGGGATGTGGGGGACCATAGGGTGTGTGGGTAGGTATGGGTGGATTGTGGGGGGACTGTTCAGGGTGGCTGCTCAGGAAGGGTGGGTCCCCTGCCCCTTGCAGTGTGAAGCCCCTCTGCACAGCTCATGGACTGCCCCCACAGGGCACAGACCCCCACAGGGGCCACAGCCCCCCACAGGGTTTACAGTCCCCACAACAGGGGGTCACATGGCTCCCAAAGGGGCAACCACTCCCTGAAGGGTCCACATGTACCACCTTTGCTGGCTCCTGGGAGGTGGGGCCCCACCTGGCCCCACCCCCCCATCTGCTCCCCCAGACCCCGCAATGGTTGCCCCACCTGGCCCCAACCCCTGCTTGCAACCCCAGCCACCACTATGGTTGCCTCCCTGGCAAAAAAAAAATAGCCCTACACTCATCAGTAGTAGCAGGGACTGTGGTGGGGGGGTGATCTGGGGCCATGTGACAGAGCCCCCCCTCCCATGTAGCTGCAAGACACACATGCACACTCATGTTGGCCTGCCCCATGTTGGGTTTTCAGCACCCCAGTGGAGAACCACATGTGGAGGCACAAATCCAGCCTGGCCTCACCTGGTGGTGCAAGCTCCTGGCTTCAGTGCTGGGAGCCCCACATGATAACACATAGGCAGCCCAGCTGGCCTGATAGCACACAGCTCCTGGAAGGAAAGCTGGGAGCCACATGTAGCAGCACAGAGTCTGCCCAGCCTGAAAGTGCACGCTCCGTTGGGCCACCATATGTGGATCCTGGGACTCAGCTGGAGCTGTGAACTACTGGAGGGCTCTTGCCTTGTACCAGTCTATCTGCAGCTGACGTTAGATCAGTATTCATTCGTACACATAGAGATTACTCTGCACTATGTAGACAGCAGATGAGCATTGTAAGCAAATGATGGCATCTATGAAGTTGGGAGACTTGCAGGTCAGTTAACCCTGGATATAGTACTCCTTGTGATTCAATCTGGTGTTGATGTGGTCTGTATTGATGTGGGTGCACAGGCATTTGGCTCCATGGCAAGACAGAGTGTCTTGGTGGGGATGTCGCTTAAGAGAGATTGTTTGAGATTGCAGGGTCTGTCTGTAAGCCAAGACAGGTTTTTCTTCTGGCTACCTTGATACAGTCATACTTTACAGGAGGGGTTTGTGGTCAGTAATATTGGGCACTTCTACTTGTGCTCTGGCAGTAGGGAGGGAGGGAGGGGGGTGGCCAGCACTTTAATTAGACCCGCTGTAATTAAAGTGCCACCATGTCTTCTGTATCAGCATCCCCATGCTTAAAAATGGTGGCTTGGACGTTTGAACTAAAGCTCATTTATACGAGACACAGGAGGCTTCTCTGAAGTGTTGGAATTTCAGCTGGTGGGGTGTAGGTGACAATGTTGCCAACTCTCATGACATTTGGCATTGTTATTAAAGTCTATGCTTCACAAATGTGAAAAACATAGCTCTTTCTTATATACATACATACACACACACATATATATAAATAAAAGAAAGAGTTAATTTTTCACACTCCTGAAGCATAGACTTTAAGAACAATGCCAAAAATCATAAGAAATGGCAAAAGTGAGATGACAAGCAGAGGAATTCTATCGTCCTTGTCCCAAGATTTGTATTGTGGGAGGTTGGGATGCAGTCTAGGTCTGGGTTTGATGATTTGAGTGGCTACAGTTTTTGGATTATATTTTAACAGGGAGACTGATCCTTCTACAGATCCATAAGGTGTTCATCCTGGTCAGTGGAATCAGATCAGATATGGCTGTAATGTACAGTTTGGCTGTAGATGATGGATGTAGTGGTGTATTAGGGTGCAAGCTGGTAGTGTAAAGTTAGCTGTGTCACAGGCAGGGGTCCTCCAGGAGGGCTGTGATCTCCTTAAGGCCCCTTCCCCTGTGCCAAGCCAGTCTAAGGGCACCCTCTGATTCTCACCTGCCACATCTTTTATGTTTATATAAGTTTGGGAGGCTGCTTTACGCTTTCTTGGACTCAATTCATTGGGACCACTGTCCCTGTGGTTTCCCAGACTCTCCGTGGGTCTCACTGTAGGATGGGTGCTTCCCAGGCACCCTAACCTTATGGGTGTATGCGTGGCTCCAACCACCCCTTATACCACACCCCAAGCCTCGCAGTTGGATTAGACGTTGTTTGGTCTCTTGGTTTACTCACACGCCCCCCTCTCCGGGGCCTTCTTAAGTACTGCTGCCCCCTCCTGGGGCTCTCCATGCCCACTCTGGGCCTTCTCAAGAATACCACCCCTCTCTTGGGGCTCTCTATGCTGGCACTGGGCCTTCTCTATAATGTCGCCCCTCTCCTAGGGACGTCTCTGCCCACTCTGGGACTTCTCAATCAAGCCACCTGTCTCTCGGGCCCATCGTGCTGCTACCCCCTTTCTCCAGGGCTCACTGCACTACAACCCCGTCTCTCCGGGTTTTACCGCAATGCTACACCCTTCTCCATGGTTTACCGCAATGCTACGCCCTTCCTCAGGGGCTCACCATGCCCACACTGGGGCTTCTCAGAAATACTCCCTCTCTGGGGCTGGGGTCCATGCACCCCATATGCCGTGCCCTTACTGCTGCTGGGGCCCCACACCACTGTGGGTCCCTATGAGTACGCCGCGCCCTCACTGGCGCCAGGGGCCCTACGCTGCTGTGCGTTCTCTATGACGCCTCCTCCAATCCCTAATAGCCTCACCCAAACCACCGGTGAAATAAATAACAACAA
>JAGPOW010003642.1:96688289-96748244 GCA_030014935.1 Caiman crocodilus | reverse complement strand
TCCGGGCACCTTTGCCTATCTTGCATCGGGTGGGAACGGTCGCCCCTTGGGCTCGGAGGATCGTCTCCTTAAGGAGCGCCCACCCTTCGTGAACGCCCATGTCTTCAACCCTACATACCTTAGAAAAGATCAAGGACTGGTTTAATGTAAATAATAAACAGCTCTCTCGACATGTAAGAGTTTTGTGGTCTCCTCCCTGGATGAATGCTTTTGGTAAGGTAGTACTGTAAGCAATTGTACTATTCTGTAGAATAAAATAAAAATGTTCATTTTTAGTGCTGACAACGTAGGACTGTTGTTGAGCCATAAACTCATTTAAAGTTATTAAAATCAACCTAAAGAAATTTCATAAAATCCAGCTGAATCTATAGAAGAAAGTAACATATTCAATTGAATTATCTCTGTATTGCATAACAAGCTGTTATCTATTAAATACAAAAAGTAGAGTTAATGCAATATTAAGTTTCTGAGATTAGAGACTCAAAAACCCCAACAAAACAAACAGACAACAAAAACTAAGCTTCCTTTAGCTGTATAAAGTCAACCATATTACACATCCTGTACAGTATGTGGCATGTATTAGCACCACAGCAGCATGCTGAGGTTTAAGTTAGCAAGGGAAGAAAAACAGAAAATACAGTATTTCTGCAATGTGTTCAAGTTATCATTGTCCCGTGCACCTCAGGAAGAAAGATAAGATAAATCTAGGACTTTCTCTGCCAATACCTTATCCAGCATAGCTCATTAAAACCATGGCCCTTTATATCACCTGGGGGAGAGCTGCCTTCATTCTTTCCCCTTCTTAACCTGGTCCCAGCATGTCTGTTGGGAACCTATAGCCACCTCCTTCTGCAGTGACAGTGGAGAGAGGGGAGTTTCTACTTGTGGCACTAAATCTAAGTACTCCAGTCCCATTTCCCTCCTTAAAAGAAGGTCCTGTCATTTATTTTTAATTTTGGTTTGCCAGGGAATTGGCTCCTTTATCAAACAATTACCTGTACCAGGCTTCTGCCAAATTGCAACCAAATGAATTTTAGTTCCTACACATCAAGACATTGGACTGATGAGAGAAAAGTAGGAAACAAATGAACAGATACCACACACATTTCTCTGACCAATCTAGAAATGCAGGAAATAATTCTTCCCAAACCAAAAGTGAACTAATGTGAAGTCCCCCAAGAAAGACCTAAAACCCAAGCTTTGCCAAATAAAACAAAAGTATTTACATTTAATCTCTTCCCTGGAGCACTTCAATCTAACTAGTCAACCAAGCCTGTGAGGAGGGGAAGAGAGAAGGTAAAATAGTGGGGTAATTCAAGGATTTATTATAATTACTTGAAAGGCCAAGAATCTGATGGGTAAGCCTCTCTACATCTGAGCACACAGAGGCCAATGGGGAGAGAAATAGTGAAGAAGGGAGTATTGCTAGAGCAACTTTTGGGATGCAGTTGTATTAGAAAGCCCCCTTTGTACATTTCTTTTCTGGACATGGAAGTAACAGAAGCCCCTTTTTGCCTGCACTCCACCTCCCTTCCCATTTTGTGCATTTTTTTACTTCTAAGTATTGGCAGAGACCTCGCGCACTCATTGCATGCATGTGGCAACACTCAGAGCAAGCCAGAAAGCTGAAGTTGCTTTCTGTAGGAGAAACCAGGAAACTACATCTACATATCAGTTAAGCTCATTGTCACTAAAGAAAACAAAAGAACTAAAACATTCAATGCAAAGATTGTAAATATATCCTGTGCTAACCTGACTCACTTACTGTACCCAGTAGCCTTTGATCCTCACTACCTCACAGTGCATTTTTATATATTTCTCACAGTGCATATTCAGATTTCATTTGTCTTGTCTTTACCATGGCATTTTGTATTTTATATTTTATACTTTTAAACTCTGAAGGAATGTACTCCCTGTAGAATAAAGTTACACCCTGGACCATTGTTAAAGCTGCATGAAATTGTAATTGTAAAGTGATAAAACCTGTTGAGTGAATGCGAGTGAATGATGATCATCAGTAGACAACAGCCTAGCCAAAGGAACTCCATTTTAAGCTAATCAAGCTAAAGAACTGATTCCTGGAACTGAGCACTCACCTTATGGACTATTCCTATAACCCATGACAATACAGCAATTAAGTCAATAAGTCAAGGGTGGACTCCCGAAACTTCAGGTACCAGCAGGCAGAGACCCCTGTGACTAACAGCTGTCAGGTACCACTCAAGACCCACATGGAATAGCGACCTCTGAATTGGGCAGCCAAGATAATGCTGGGGGATCACACAAGAAAGGGATAAAAGGCAGTGAAGCATGACCCTCAGTGGTGCCCTCTCATCCAGGATCTGACCAACCAAGGCAGAAGGACAAGCAGGTGACCCCCTTCTGGAGAAGACATCGCCCTGAAGGAAGGTGGTCATCAACAACAGACTCCAGGGCCTCAGATAGGTAGATATATTGACACCAGTGCTCCAATAATCATTACAACAGCTACTATAAACTATATTACATGGGTTTGAATGATTGAGTTCATGTGTGTGTTTATGTGCTAAGGTGGCTAACATCACCCCTAACTCAAAGTTTGCATTTATGATTTTATTGGCAACTTCACATCCTGTCCAATAATCTAGAATTTATTACGATCCCATGAGTTGGTCCTTTGTAGCCAACACAGTGATTTCCTAGGAGTGGATTAGAGGTCATTTGCCTTATTGAGAGTACAGGAACAAACCATCCCAACGTGCAGGAAGATTAACAAGTATGGCAAAAGACCAGCTTGGCTTAGTACAGAACTCTTCAGTAAATTAAATCACAAAAAGGACGCTTAAAAGAAGTGGAAACTTGGAAAATAAATTAGGGAAGACTAGAAAAGCATTGCTTGGGCATGCAGGGATGATGTCAGGAAGGCCAAAGTGCAGTTGGAGTTGCAGCTAGCAAGGGATATGAAGGGTGTCGAGAAGTATTTCTACAAGTTTGTCAGTAGCAAGAGGAGGATCAGGGGAAGTGTAGGTCCCTTACTGAACAGGGCAGCAACCTAGTGACAGAGGATGCAGAACAGGCTGAACTGCTCAATGCTTATTTCGTCTCAGTCTTCATAGGCAAGGTCAACTCTCAGACAACTGCACTGGGCAGCACAGTTTGGGGAAGAGGTGAGTAGCCAGCTGTGGTAAAAGAACAACTTAGGGACTATTTCATAGATGTTAGGGTTGGAAGGGACCTCAATAGATCATCGAGTCCAATCCCCAAATGTCCAGCTTTTTAGAAAAGCTGGACATATATATGTCCATGAGGCCAAATGGGATAAACTAAAGGGTAGTGATGGAGTTGGCTGATATGATTGCAGAGCCTCTGGCCATCATCTTTGAAAACTCTGGCCAATCAGGACAGGTCCCAGATGACTGGAAAAGGGCAAATATAGTTCCCACATTTAAGAAAGGAAGAAGGAGGATCCAGGGATCTACAGACAAGTTTCCTCAGTTTCTGGAAAAATCATGGAGCAGATCCTCAAGGAATCCATTTCTAAGCACTTGGAGAAGAAGGTGATTAGGAATACTCAGCATGGATTCACCAGGGGCAAGTCATGCTTGACCAACCTGATTGCCTTCTATGATGAGGTGACTGGTTCTATGAACAGGGGGAGACCAGTGGATGTGGTATACCTTGATTTTAGCAAGGCTTTTGATACCATTTCCCCAACATCCTTGCAGGCAAGCTAAGGAAGTATGAGCTGGGTGAATGGATTAAAAGGTGGATAGAAAACTGGCTGGAGCATTGGGCTCAGAGGGTAGGAATCAATAGCTCAATGTCTAGTTGGCCACCGGTGCCTCAGCTGAGTGTCCCAGGGGTTGGTCCTGGGACCAGTTTTGTTCAGTATCTTCATCAGTGACCTGGAAGAAGGCATAGAGTGCACCCTCAGCAAGTTTGCAGATGGCACCAAGGTGAGGGGAGTAGTAGATATGGTGAAAGGTAGGGTTAAGATTCAGAATGACCTAGACAAATTGGAGGATTGGGCCAAAAGGAATCTTCTGAGGTTCAACTAGGACATGTATAGAGTCCTGAACTTAGGCTGGAAGAATGCCATGCACCAGAACAGGCTGGGGGCTCACTGGCTGGGCAGCAGCTCTCCAGAAAATGACCCGGAGTTACAGTGGAAAAAGCTGAATATGAGCCATCAGTGTATCCTTGTTGTCAAGAAGGCTAATAGCATTCTGGGCTGCATGGGTAGGTGTTTTGCTAGTAGGTTCAAGGAAGTAATTTTTCCCCTTTGTTCAGCACTGGTGAGGCCACATCTGGAGTACTGTGTTCAGTTTTGGGGCCCCTGATAGAGAAAGGATGTGGACAAATTGTAGAGAGTCCAGTGGAGGGCAACAAAAATGGTGAGAGGGCTGGGGCACATGACTTAGGAGAAGAGGCTGAGGGAACCGGGCTTATTTAGTCTAGAGAAGAGAACACTGAGAAGGTAATTAACAGCAGCCTTCAACTACCTGAAGGGTGGTTCAAAAGAAGATGGAGCTAGACTGTTCTCACTGGTGGCAAATGACAGAACAAGGAGCAAGAGTCTCAAATTCCAGCACAGGAAGTTGCTATTAAGGATATTAGTAGATATCAGGAAGAATTTCCTCACTAGGAAGGAGTAAAACACTGGGACAGGTTACCCAGAGAGCTGGTGAAATCTCTGTCTTTGGAGGTTTTTAAGACCTGGCTAGACAAAGCTTTGGCTGGGATGATCTAGTTATGGATGGTCCTGCTCTGAGCAGGGGCTTGGATTAGATGACCTCCTGAGGTCCCTTCCAGCCATAATTTTCTATGATTCTATGATTTGTGCCCAGCTATAAGATGCCTTTCTCAAAGAAAATAAGAAGAAAATAAGGAGACCTCTCCTTCATTTCGCCATCATTTTTGTTCTATCTCCATTTATTCAAAGTATAGGGCCCTTCCTACCAGTAAGATTCCCTAGACATGACTTCCTTCTCTAAAGGGAAGAACCTGAGTCCGGCTGACTAATTAAAGGAATGAGGCCAAACTACTTAAACTCCAAAAGAAAGTACACTTCCACATTATTCCCTATCTCTTGCTGTGTCTTGAAGCATGATTTAGCTCTTAATGTTGCATTTACATGGAATTTTAGATTCAGATTTCAATGTATTTAAATCTTTTTTCCCCCTTTCAATACAATAGGCAGTAATCTGTCTGTTCTCATCTTGCTTTAGTTCTCAGACTATGCTAAAACAATTGATATACAGTATTTAGGTACTGTATTCAACTTTACTTTTGATATTCTAAAATAATTTGAACTAGGTATGAACAGCAAAGATTTGTATTTAGCTTCCTAACTTTTACATTTTAGATACTAAATTTTAAGACATTTTTATTTAAAAGTTATCCCAATGATTATACCAGTTTCTTGATTGGGTTATTCTATAACACACATAACTCACTGTGCTAATGCATATAAATCCTATTTACTTTTTCTGTATTGTGCTACAGTGTCACTGGTAGTGTTGTTTAATTCAGAGGTAAGCATGGCCACATGACATTTAACAGAAACTGCTAACTGCTTGTTTAAAGGGACTTTATCTAGTTGTCTTAAACTGCCGTAATGAATCCTTATGAATTTTGCTAGAAATGAACTGACTGTTTTTTATATCATGTAATAAAACAGCAACTCTTTAAGTCTAGAAATAGATGAAGATAATATATCAATTTAAGTTTATATCCCATGCTCATCAACGTTGTAAATGAATACCACCAACAATGCCAACAAACTGAAAATCAATTTTGATTCAGAGCTATAATAGTACTTGTGAACATCTCAATGACTCCTAAAGTATGGTCTAGTATTTAACTTTCCCATTCTCTTACCCTCTTCTTCCATCCTAACCCCCTCTTTTTTTCCTGTATCTTCTTTGGGGGCAAGCCATTGCTTCTTCAGTTGTGTTCCTTGTTTACTACAAACAAACAAGGCTTATAAAGGACATATTTCTGTAAATGAAATCACTAATTACCTCAGCGTTGTCCATTGTCCTGTGGCTAAATGCTTCAATTTTCTTCATTACATAACACTGGGCAATTCTACACAAGATGCTGACTGCACAGTAAAATACTGTGCAATGGTGTGTCACAGCACACATAGTGCTAATACACTACTGCACAGTATTATTAGGGTACTGCACAGTAGTGTCACCTAAAAGACATTCACTGGCACTACTGCAAAGTAACTCCAGTTAGAAAACATTAATTTAGTGCTTTCCAGTACAAGTACTAAATAAATGCACAGTAATGACTGCACAGTAGCATCTTGTGTAGATGCACCTAACATGTTGCAATGACACTTTGTACTATTTTCTCTTGCTTGGGGTTCATACTTCCTTTCCCGTCCCTGAAATAAAGCATCAATACAAGATCCTCCAGAGGAAGAAACTATATATCAGGACCAGAACAGGAGCTTACTTTGAACATGGAGATCTCCTGTCACTATTTCAAAATGTATGCAATGCTCAGATGCAAATGTCAGAATTGCCTAAGTCACAATAAAAAGCAATACACATTCTTGATACTTGAACAGTCAAAACAGACAGAAAAAGAAAAAAAAATCTGAAGCACTGCCAAACCAGGTATAGTGAAATAGATTAAAAGAGAGTACTGAGTCAATTATGTACACACAAGCACACAATTTTTATGTTGAATAGTGGTAAAGTACAACAGATTCTTAATTTAAAAGAGAGGACCAACAGTGCTCCTACAGAAACCACTTAATCATGGATTCTGATCAATAACTGAAATTTATAATATTAGAAAAGGCTCCTCTCCCTTTGCAAGTGAACAATATAGCATGACATGTAAACAATTTTTCTACCTATCCTGTGAAATAATGGTTATTTGCCAGCACAGTAATTTCTAATTTATATTTCTAATAATCTAGTCAGTGAGTAGCTATAACACTTATTGATTATGATTCTCCTAGATCAATACCACAGTGTCAAAACAACCCTTTTGTTTCCACAAAAATCCTGATAAAACAGTATTGGTTATGTGAAAATAGCAGCAAGCCCTCCCTAGTAAGTGGCCATTATATAACATTACCAACAAAGTGAATTTTGCCTATACTATATTTAGGGACCTACCAAATTCACAGGCCCCGGCTGGTGATTATACGGCTACAACACGGCCAGGGCCCCAGTCTCAGTCATATCATGGCCAAGGCTGCCGTTTTGAAGGTGTAGCAAAGTATCCCTCCCCTCTCCCCACCACCCTTCTGATTGGCTGAGGGGTGCTGCAAGTCCCATCCCTCCCAGGCCCTAGCTAGAGCTGCCTGGCTTGTTAATTCAGTAAGTATCACCCTTTCAAGGGATGGAGGGCAATAATTACTGAGTAAATGAACAGTTTAAGTGTGGCGATTAAACAGGTCTCATACCCAATTGATGTGTAAAGCCACCTACCTGGCTAAAATAAAGCAACAGAGACAATGAATTTTTGGCAGGCTTTTCCCTGCTGCCCCCTCCCTTTCTGGAGACAGAAAGATGGGAACTTTCCCCTCCTCTCTCTCCCTGCCCCTCCAATTAAGGAGATGGGCAGTCTGCCTTTTTTTCCCTTCTTTGCTCCCTTCCCCCTTCCACTGCCCTTCTAGGAGACAGCTTTTTGCCAACTTTTTGCCAGCTTTTTGAACACAGCCAGTTCTCTACTTTTGTTCAAAGGGAACCAGCTATTTCATGGAAGACTGTCAATTACACGTTTTATGTGAAATCATATATTTCGTAGGTCCCTACCTATATTCAATGCAGTAGCTTCTGAGGGAGGGAGGGAAAGCTCATTTGTGTAATTGAAAAAAACTTTCATTAAACCATGCCTGTCTCATGACAGTCATTTTATACCCATGTATACTTAGTGTAACACTTGAACATACCAAGAATATGGTCATCTTCCTGATACATTCTTCATGTTCTCCTGGGGAAACTCAACTGTGGCTCACACCAAGGAGTCCAAAGTACAAATTCAGACAGAAAAGCAGTTACAAAGGTGGCATAGAATATTTTAACAATCCTGGGTGTATGGTATCAGGCTAACTTAGCATAGCCCAAGATTTCTAACCTCAATCTGTTAGAAATCATGATGTTATTCTCCAAAACCATAAGACTAGCTTAAAGATCATTATTAATACTGTAGACTTATTTTTCATCATTTTTTGGCATCTGAGTCTTAAAATACACTTCTTCCATGTTGTCAACGTTTTGTTTAGTGACACAAACACTTTTAAAAGGGAAAGCTGATATTTTCACATGACTTTAGTTGCTATTCTCACAAGGCATTCGATGCCTTGATTTCAGCAACTAGAACTTTAAGAAAAATATAAGAAATATTTAAGAAAAACATTTAAGAAAATATTGTGAGACTCCTGATAAAATTTGGATGGTTGGCAGCACTAGCAGCCATACTTAATTCTAAAGGATCCCAGAGATTGAAACTGTTGCCAAGGGAAAGCAGAGTACAAGGGCTTCATTATGAGTTGGGTGTTCAAACCCTTCAGGTTCTTTTGAAAATCCAGGTCTTCAAAAAAAACAAGCTAATCCATTCATTTCACTGGGCTTTGGATTAGGCCCTTAAATCAGAAATGTTTTTAGAGTTGGTGGCTCTAAAAGAAGAATGATACAACATATTTTCCATAGAAACAGGGCAAACAAGCATAAAAGGAAAACATTCTCTTCATCACTAAATTAATGAGAAACATACTTTAATCAGTAACAATGAAAAATGCATTCAAAGATAAACAGCAGTGCCTATTTAATGACTGAGAGGAATTTTATAAGCTAACAGAAGACTCCTGGTAAGCAGGTCAGTAGTAAGTAGAGTGTTTTTTGTTTAGAAGTCTCTTCTTTAAGGGCCTGGATAATTGCTTTTGCCCTCTTTGATTTCCGTATTGAAAAGTAGCATATAATTCTAACATTCCATGTTTTCTGGCTTGCATTACAAATGCTCGCCCTATTGCCAGTCAAAGTGAATTCATTACAGGCAATATTTGTACATACCATGGCCATATAATTTTCTTGCCATCCCAGGGTAAAAGAAAAATCATAGGTGCAGAAGCAGTACAGTACCTATAGCAACTTTATTCTACCTTTTGAAATAGCTTTAGCATATAATAATATATTATAAAAATAACATTTCTAATAAACATAATTTATAAAAGATTTAAAAAGTCTTTTGTACTTGTCAAGATTGCAGTACCCTAAAATTAAATACCTTTGCAAAGCTAATTGTCACTGTGCAGTAAAAAGAAAAAAAAATCAACATGGACCATAATAACAAATTAGGATTAAAAAAACATTATTTTACTCTGTTCCCTTAAAACCCAAATGATTGCTGGAAAAAAAGAACAGTCATTTCATAGGGCACCCTAAAGTTTCTTATGACATAGACATCTAAAGACCAAAAACCAAATGTTGTTAAACAGTTATAAACAAATATTCTAAATTCATGTAGTCTGTTTTATGAACAGTTGATGTTACCAAAGTATTTGCCCAAAGCATCATTAAGACTAAATTAGTTCTATCTTTCGATAAAACTGAAAGAAAGATTTTTAAAAATTGGGTCTATAAAAGGAAGAGAAATCCTTGAACAATTCTTCTCTTATGCCAGCAGTGTAGGGATGTGGTCAGGTGCCTGGGGCAAAGCAGAAGCAATGACTTATGATTTATGATTATAAATACTCAACTGCCAGCAGCAGCCACTTTTTTTCACACCCCATCCCTTGAAGTTGCCCTTATTGCCCTCCCTAATTATGCCACTGCTTTCCCCCATCGTCCCCACACCATTTGTAATTAATACAGTGGCATTAATTAATACTGATTTCTTTGACAAAACATTCTCTTGGTATCATTTAACTTTTTCTCCAAGAAAATACAAAATACATGCCTCCTCACCACTGGCAAGTTTTATGGTACAAAATGGCCCAAACAGATTACATTCTCTATTAATTTTGTAGTTGGGATAGTTCTTTTTTTAAAGGCATATCTTTTTTTAAAATAAGGAAGTGGCTGGTTACTGGCACAGAAATTTTAGGAGAGAAGCATCTTTCCTATTTTTTTTATAATGAACAGTGCAAAATTATATTTTTGTCTCTAAAAAATGATTGCCTTTGTTCTAGGCATTTCAATGTACTTCAGACTCCAGTGATCTAAGTCTTAAGACAATTAGCTAGAAAACTGGTCAGAAACATATTGCCACATTTTCAAAAGAGGTGTCTAAAACTGAGTCTAAATTTGTGCATCCATATTTATGTGGGTACAATTATTCCAGATTACACTTCCATGGCTTGCTTGTTTGTTAGTTGTTTAGACATCCTTAAAGCTATTTGAAAGACTAACTACAAGGGGCAATGGTTGCTGCTTCTTGCTAAGGGACTGACTATATGGCATGTTGTAAAAGGAGTTGAGATGTAGCAGCAGCTTGCAAAACTGGAATGTGATGCTGGCAGTTTTTGGAATAGACAAGTAAAGATTTGGGGGAGTGACAGCAGTGAAGAGAAGCTGATGGAGTTAAAGTAGTCAGGGAAGGAGGAAGTTGTATCCTTTGTAGGGTTTGGATCTAGTCTTAAGGTCTATGAACTACGTGGAAGAAACGGGTAAGATGAATTATGAAGCTGTAAATCTTTTTTGGGGTTGCACTAACTGTATAAATCATGCACACTTTCTTATTGTGCTTTAAATCATCATCTGAACCCCTCGATGGAAATATGACCCCATAAATCAGATACCTGATGTTTATTCTACACAATATACACATAACCAACAAACATACGTTCATTTTGTGAAAGGCTTAAATTAGGTCACATTTGAACTCACAGATCTCTAGAGGTAAAAAGCATAAGCAATAATCTAAAACACTTCCAAATCTATTAAGAGGCTTAAAACAAGGGAGGGAAGAATTCAGTTATGCATGGAAGAAGCAATGCAAATACATTTTCAAAGACTTGCAGCCACACAAAACTCCCATTAAGATCAGTGGGAGACGTTTGGCTAAATCCCATACGACACTTTGAAATTTGAGGGGAAGTCTTTAGCCATTAACTGTGATGTAATTTAGTTTGAAAGCTTAATGAGAGAGGGAAAATAGCATTTGGGGGCAAGGCATTTGCATAGCCCACTTCTACTGCAGGTGTCTAATTGGTAGTGATACAGGTTTCATTAGAATACACAGCAGGTTGTGGAGCTATCTGAAATGCCACACAAGATAAATGCATTTCGTTATCAGCAAATGTAACTGCTCACATGGGTGACCTACAGTTGTAATATTCTGCATAGTACTTCCTCCTCCCCCTCTACCCCTCCCCCCCTAATTCTATACTGATCATTGGGAAATTGAAAAATAAAAAGAATTATTAACTCTACATTGTTCATAAGTAAATTAATTGTGAAGGGAGAATTATGGGACTCTAAAATAACGGGTTGATAAAGCAGACATCATCCTTGCTAGTGTTTTTTTTTTACTAAAGTATATGGAGGAGTCAGGGTAGTAGGTGATACAAAAAAGAATCACACATGCTGAAGTTAATGTGACATCTGTACTTTCAAAGCACAGTGCAAGAGGGTAAAGAGGGATTCTAATAACCCCTACATGCAGAGTTAATTTCCAGTTACTCTGTCTTCTTTCTCTTATGCATGTATGTGATTGCATTGCTTATACTTAGGAACAAAGGTCCACTTGAGCCCAGTGACCTATTGGGTTAGCAGGGTTTATGCACACTAATTTCTGGAACAAATGCCCCCAAAAGAGTGATGTATCTTTGAGATACCACTGTAAATAATTAGATATCCATTTGCATCTGGGTAGACTTGGGGTAGTCTTGGCATGAGTCCAGGGCAGGGCTTAAACGTATGCCTCCAGAGCTGCAGCAAGACCCTTTGCTACCACACTCCACTTAGGATACTAAGGGGAACTATTTCCTGCTTAAATAAACTTTTGTTTAGCTGGATTTAAATACTTACCTATACACAAAGAGAAATAAATAGTAAAGTATGGTAGTCTAAGAAACACAACATTCTGAAAGACAAGAAATTAAGAATGATACATGAAAATATTAAGAATGAATATTTTAAAAGAACAAACTGAAATGTGGGAAGGTACAGAGATGCAGAAGTAAGGTACTATATGTGGCAGAAATGCCACCCTGGGTGCCCCTCTCCAGAAACCTCTCCCTGTGCCAGCCTGTGAGGCTGCTATTGAATCCCTCTGGGCGGGGATCTCCTCCCTGTCTGCATGACAAAAGCCTGGTGTCTGGGAGGCAGATGGTCTGGTCACCTGGGCAGTGGGGGGGAACGACCCGGCTCTGCACAGGGACCCAGGTAGCCAGGGATGCCTGGGAAATGGGTGGGCTTGTGACCAGTTTTGGCAGCTTCGATTGGACCGGGCTGCTGAGGTCAGAGAGGGGATAAAAGGCCCCGATCCAAGAAGAAGAGGAGCCATTAGCCATGCGGTCATCCAGGTGGACCTGAACCCACCTCTCTCTGCATGCTCTAAGAGTAATCTTCCTCCAGAAGGAAACACCAACTACCATGTACACATGTACTACACATACTACTATGATGACAGTGAGTAAGCTTCTCAAGATCCGATTACATATTTAGAGTATAGTATTTCAGATGCGTGTTAAAACAGCTACCTCAGTCACTCTGGTTTGCTCTATTGGATTCCTTTGATATTCCTCTATTATTTCCATGATGTTGCTTTACCTTTTACCCTGTTTCTGCCCTACCCCCTGTAATCAATAACATTCTCCTTTGTGCCTGGTGCGGGAGACTTATTGAGGGGTGGGTCTAAATTATGCCAAGGAGGCCCCTTAGTTCTGCGGACTAAGGGAGACTTCCCTGATAAGCCCGTGACTTGGGGAAAGGGCAACAAGTGCCTGTATTGGGTCTAGGACCCAATGGATGATCAGGCCTGTGTTTTCCAAGGTGCACAGAGCCAGAAGTAAGACCAGAGCCTTGGATGGTGGCAGTGGAAACCCCAGGCTAGCGGGTGTGCTCCAGGGAAGGGGTCGGCCGGACAGAGGCACCCCAAGGGAGGCACTCGGAGACTGGAAGGTGGTCAGGTGCAGGGAGGTGGGCGGCTCAACGTGGGAGCGCCCCCTACTGGCCCGCCACACTGTAAACTCTGTCCATGTCATCCTGTGCATTCTCCCCAGCCTATCTGTCTGAAGCAGAGAAGGACCTAAATGTACTAGTCAATCATAAGATGACTCAATGTCAGGTGCTCCCCAACCATTTTAGACTCAAGGCACCCTTCAGAGAATGCTACCTTTTAACTTTCACTCATATTTTTTATTACAAATAATAAGAGAGAAATTTTCCAGTTGCAAACAACTCAGAAAGATCACAATGGGTGAGGATGTTTTTGACATTATGGATTCCTATTTGAAATCTGTTTCATCACACCTATCAGCGCTAATATTGTCTGGCAACACCACCCCACCAGCAGTTTAAAAAAAAAGTCCTGTGGTACACTAGTTGAGAATGGTTGCTCTAAATAACAAATGTGTTTTAGCTGTGAAAAGGGTTCACTGGATGCATCAGGAAAAGTATTTCAAGTGGAGATAGGGCAGTATTAGCACCATTGCATAAAGCAGTGTCATGACCTCATTCAGAATGCTTCAAACAATTCTGATCATCTGTTTTCAAGGAAGATGAAACTGTAATTGTTGCATAGATGGGTTTGATGACCAAAGGAATGGAGATTCAGCCTAATGAAAGGAGATTCAAAGACCCTGGGCTGATTCATCTAGTGAAAGGATGGCTGGATGGAGACACGACTGCTCTGTAGCTCTATATAAATACACTGGGAACATCGTGACAAACATGCATGTGCAGGGGCGAATAGCAGCAGCACATATTTATGATGCTGATATTTGTCCCCAGGCACATGTGTTCTAGCATGCAGCAAATTGACCTAGGTTGGGTACAGCTGGGGCTGGCACCTCTGCTGGCTCCATCAGCCCTACCCAAGGTCTTTGGGGGCCTCCTGGGGCAGCAGCGGCACTGAGCTGGCTGCTCAGAGCCTGGCCAGCAACCACAGCAAGGCTCTGGCTAGGCAGACTCCATTTCTTGCAGTGAATGCTGCTGCCACATGCACCATATTGCTTCTTTTCACCACACCATGATTTTTTTTATACTGGGATCTTTTGGTGTCAAAAATGGGTGCACGTATGTCACAAACCATCCCTGCGCACTTGTTGGGATGTGCCTGTTGAAGACAAAAATTAAAGAGGAAAAAGGACGAATTAAACTAAAGGACAACATTGGTATAAAAACAAATAATACTGTTCCCTTCATTGAGAACTGTGGGGACAAAACTGTAGTCAACTTTTAAGATGGAAACTGAGCGGGACTGTATTGTGAAAGGGACTGTATTATGTTTGCAATACCAGATGGCTGCACTGGTACTCAAGTCCTCTCCAGTCCTATGCTTTTGTTTTCATCTATCTTGACTTTTGTCTTATACTTGAGATGGTAAGCTCTTTTGGGCATAGTTCATCTTTTTATTCTGTATGTGTACAGCACTTAGAATAAAGAAATGCTGATCGTTAACCAGGACTCCTGAAGTAATATAAAAAGAAATATATGCATGTATAAGTATCTTAAAATTCAGAATGAATCTGGTGGGTTTTTTTCCCCTCCTCCTCCTCTTAGTTTGGCAGGAACAAATGTGTAAATGCTTGTCACAGGTTAAATGCTCTTTCGGTTCTCTGCATATTTCATGTCACTGCTGGCAAGCGTTTCCATTTGTCAGGAACTGACTTGTTCAACATCACATGAAAGTTTACTTACATTTCCAGTAATCTGGTATATTTTATTCTTTGCAGGAAATGCCCAGCCATTTATAATGGAGAGACAGGCAGGCACCTTGCTGACTGCTTGAGAGAACACTTCAGAACTGAGATGGAGAAACTGACAGATCTATTGTGTCCAAATTCACTTCCAATAACCATAATTCCTTTGATCTGCCTTGGGTTTTCAATGTGCCAAACTGTTAAAAACTACTGACAACAAAAGTATCATCTATTTTGGGTTCCCACCAGTCCCAAGAGTAAAGAAGGGGGCTTTTAGCCTATTACAACTAACATTTTCTTTGGTGGCTTATACTTGATACTACTCATTTTCCTGCTAAATGCTACCTTGGGTCCTGTATGACCTCATCCATTTTTGGAAAACTGCTGTAATTACCTCTATGACATAAATTGCACATCTTGTGTATCTTGCATATTATTAAGCTGGGAAACAAACACAGGATGTTACAATTGTATTGATATTAAAGGACACCAGTACACCCTATTAAGATGCAACTGTTACCGCTCCATGATTATGTAGTAATTAGAGTGTAGCAAAACGACTCCACTTTAACCCTGCTTCATTCAGTGCTGATGCTAGGACAATTTAGCTAACTTTTACTGCTATGAGATTATGCAGGTGACAGGTAGATAATAATTGCTGTGGCCTCTCAAGTAGCAGCTTCCCCTGAAAGCAGATCTTGTAGCTATTCTACAGACTATTTCTAAATTGTTGCTGATTTAGTTTCTCTTTTCTATTTTTATGCACTTTCTATGCAGTTTTACTGATCTAAGGTGCCTGTACAAAAACAGGGAGGCTGTTCTGTTGCACTGTAATACAGAGTATTGGAGCAAACTCAATTAATTGAGTCTGCTGATGAATGGAGTCTGCTGGAGCATGGTAATTAATACCTTTCAGCAGCCTCCTGCATCTTATGTATCAGTAACCCGAGCTTCAAAATGGCGGCGGGGCGCTCTGTCTAAAGCTCATTTGATGCTGATACACAAGATGCTTTCGGAGACTCTTTAATTAAAGTGTGCTCCCCACTCCTGGACCTTGTGTATAAATGTCCCTATAGGGTGAGTTCACACATGCAGGCATGTGCATGTGCAGCAGCTCAGACAGCAGAGACACAAATTTGTGCCAGAGATTTGTGCCTCAGCATACGTACTTTAACATGCACTTTGGTGTGGCACAAACTGTGCAACTTGGAGCAAACTGACTTTAAAAAAAGCTGCCCTGGTGAGCTTAGGGCTACTTGTCCCCAGGAGCTTCTGAGGCCTGGACTGCTAAAGAAGCTACAACCTAAAGTGGCCATTGCATACTCTACCCACTGCAGCAGTCTGACACTGGGGGCTGCTGCCTTGCTGTGACAGCATCTGCCCCCATTGTTGTGCACCTACCAGATCCAGGTGGGGACCATACTACTGCCTGGGCTGTGGCATGGACACTATAACAGAGCCTCCTGCACCTCTGAGCCAGCTGTCAGTGGGCCATGGGTGGCACAGTTGGCCTTTGGGTGGCACTGCTGTCAAGTCTTCTGGTGCCCCTGCTCTGCCATCTGGCTAGTTATTGCCTGGAAGATGTGCTTGTTGCGGTGGCCCACTTTGAACTGTCAAAGCATGTCCTCCTGGCCCCAAATGGCCAGGAGGTCAGCCACTTCATCTGACCTCCAGATGGGTCCCTGGTGCTGGCCCTGGGCAGGCTTCTCTGCCTCGGTCTTGCCACTTGCCTCATCAGCAGAAATCCTAGTGTTCCCTGTTTAAAAAATGCAAATTCTCTGATAACCCTCTCCAAATTTTCTCATTAAAATACCCCAAATCCATGTTCTTCTGTGATTAAAATGAAATGCCACTATATATAGAGAGATCAGTTGGGCAATGTTTATTGATATATTTACAATTTTAAAGCAATTTGGAAGCCTTCCAGTGCCTCCATCATCATAACAAAATACATTCTAAATATCTATACACTTTGGCAATTGCTTTTGGTTTTTATCATAGAAAAGTCAGAGCTTCTCCTGTCTCCTTTGCTCACCCAGATGTGGGGCACTGAGCAGCACTGATATGCTGGTGCCCTGCTCCTGCCCATTGCCCCTTCATTTTGGACCCGCAGCCCCTGCCTGCCCCCAGTTAGGTCCCTCCAGCACCTGCTCAGTCCTAGTACTAGGATGCTGTCCAACTGGATGCTTTGGGTGCTGGCTGCTGAGCTGTGCCAGCCCTTTCTGTTCTGCTCCCTGCACTTAAACCCATACTGTTCCTCATACTGTTCCTGGGAAGCCCCCCACTGAGGCTCAGGGACTGGGCTGGGCAAGCCCCTTCCGTTCTAAACTGGCCTCTTCCTGCGCAGGCTGCTCTAGGGAGGCAGAGTGGCTCTAAGCCTGGTGTGGCAGCCTCTTCTGCCTGGAGCACTCCTCCATCCCCAACCCCCATGTCTCTGTCTCTCTCTCACACACACACACACGTGCACCCCCCCCCCGCTGCTGCCTCCTCCACCCATCCCCCCCAGCCCATCACACCCCTTAAGTGGTTGCTTAAGGAGACAGGACCTGACCCAGGCTAAGGGTGTGTGGCTTCTGCAAGTGCTGCTGGGAGCCTGGGTGGTCTGGTCCTACTTGAGGGCACATGGGAGTGGTCTGGCCTGTACCATATGCAGCTGCTGCTTAGAGGCCATGCCACGCTGCCAGGGGTCTTTGCCAGGAGTGGGCATGAGCACCCCAAAGGCTGCTGCTGTCGCTGTTGCTGCTGTGCACCATGTGGTGGGGGGGCAGGGAGCGAGGGACCCACCCCTCCCACACCATCCATCCTACCCATACACATTCCCCCATGCCCACAGTCCCCCACCCGCCACCCCAATAACCTTGCTTACCTGGGACAGAGCCTGGGTCTGATCCACTAATGCAGCCTTGCCCTGCTCCTATTTGCTCCAGCATGCTGAGGCAGTGTGCTGAGGTGTCAGGTAGCAGAGGCTGCAGGGCATCCATAGAAACACTCTGGTCGGGTGCCAGAGCACCTCTCTGGAGGACCCAGCCTCCAGTTGTTTCGGATACAACCTTTTTCAGCATTTTGCAATATGCAGCGCAGAGAACATTTTTCCAATCCCAGCATGACTCTTGCAGCATCTCAAACTGCTTTGAGATACCGCAACAGGCACATGCTCACTCACCTGGATGCAGCCCTAGTGTTTATTCGACTTTAATGGCCCTCTTCATCTGCATGTTTCCATGCTCCATTCACTTTAACAGAACAAAAATTTGTGTATTAGGTTGCTTCCATTTCTTTTTGTTTCATGTTAAAGACTTGCATCTTATTAATTTTCCTCCAAATATCCACATACTTTATTTTCATTATCTAGTAGGAATCTTTCTTTAGCTATAAATAGTCAGCAAGACTGGAATTAACACAAAAATAATTGCAGGCACATAGGAAAACTTCATACACATAGTGATAACTCCTATGCAGGCTAAGATCTAGTTTCAAAGACAGAAGGCTGTCAAGATAATTTGGATGACTTTTTCTAAAGGAGTACAGTGAAATTTTAATGTCTTCCTAGGTACCTACTAGACTGAACCAAGGGTAAAGATAAAATATGAATGATGCATGAAGCAAAGATGTTTGTGATTGATATCTTTTGTTGGACCAATTGAACAGATGGGATAAAGTTAGACAAGTTTTCTTGTCAGATGACCTGAAGAATTCATTACATTTGAAAAATTGTCCTAATCAATCTCAATGGTCTAATCAATGTAGTTGGTCTAATAAAGATATCACCCACAAAAATCCTTGCCTTCACATTTTCCATGGGCTCTCTCATCTATAGCATCACTCCAATACTACCAAAATATGAATCATGATATCTCTAAAAGTGCCATATTGTAGTGTCAGCAATGGCTAAGAGCCTGAGTTCCACTTGCACATCAAAACCATTTTGGACTTCTGTAGCTCAAGATGCAAATAATATAAGTTCACTACGTACATCTACAATGAAGCCAATACTACCTATATCTAGTCTCCAAAGTCCTCTTTAACTCGCTTTCAGCATATTAATGAGTCATGCTGATTATTAATTGACCCCAGATTATGCAAAAACATTTATCTTGCTGAACCAGTGCAGGACTTAATCTGTAAACAATTTATCATGTGTTTACAAAGTATTGAGTATAATGTATTCAGTGAATTTAACTCAAGAATATGTTGTATTTTTTATGAATTTGTTTATTAATTGTGATACTGTGCAAACAATATTTTAGCAACTTGTGGAATTTATTCATAAATTGCTTAGCCTGAGTATCTGCAATGTATTATTCACATCATAAAGACTAATCATATAAATCAAATGATGTTTTTTCTGTTTCAAGACCAAATGATCTAAGCTTTGTACACAGGAAGGATGCTGTCTCTGTTAATGAATTATTCATGATTATTCATGATTATTTGAAGAGTCTATGCATGGATTGTAAAAAAAGCTCTTCAAAATGGCCACCAGTGCTTTTCCATTATGAGTACACTGGTAAATATTTTTTTTGTAATAATTTTCTTTAGTGTTTTAGTTTTTACTGTTCATGAATATTCTTGTGCACATAATCTCCGTCAATGGGTGTGGACAAAAGGATCTGCAAGTCCTAATGAAATTATATATTCATGGGAATATTGCAAATAATTTTATTTTTGCTGGCTACATCATTTCTAATTTAAAATAGCATATATCCAGTATATATGACACAAAATCATGCATACAAACAGATATGCGTATTCCTACCCCATCCATTCTGGGCAAAGCCTAGAATGCAACAGCTATGAGGCATTTCAAGATTCTGCTTTGAAAAAAATTATTATTTATAATTTGCTTAAAATATGTGTTTCATAAAATCCAAAGAGTAATAATGCTAAGAGGGAGAGCTATAAAGTGAACTTAAAATGTTTTAAAATATGTAATTATTATGCCTGCAGCTAAAATAGACAGAGGACACAAATACCCATGCTCTTTAAAATGTCAAGTTGAACACCTTGCTGTGAGCCAGACTGCTTAATGTATGGGCCTTTCAGTTCTAAAAATTTAATGCATAACTGACAGTATGACTGAATCTTATAACTTTATAAGGATAAACATTAGAAGTGAAACATTTCATTAAAATTAAATCATTTACCAACAGTTGTGATGAAATACACTTTTGAAGTTTTACACTTGAGTTCCTTTCATCAATTAACAGCAAGTCAAAATGTCACATGCCAGAGCCCACTGCTGTGCTAAAGGTCTCAGTTAAAGATTCAAACTCAGGTTTCTTTATCTTAAAAAAAAATCAAAGCAAATTAAAAAAATGTGTTATTTGTTTTGCAGCTTGATTTTTTTACCCTTTGTAAAAGGGTAAGAGCTTCTACATTTCTTGTAAAATGTGACAAAAAGTACACTTTTTGTACCTCAAATTCTGGCCTCAGGCTTTGGGTTTTGGAGTTTTCACAAAAATGAGTGGATGGTTAGTTCATGCAAATGAGGACAGAATTTTACCCATTATGGGGACAAATCAAATTCACTTTACTGATATTTCTATTTTTAGCTGGAATGTTTAGTGTTATTTAAAAGAAGTGGTGCTTTTCTTCATGACTGGTACCACCAAAAATAATGAGGGCAATCAAAATTAGGGCCCCAAACTTTCCTGAACTTTGTAACTCCTATCTCCAAATTTAGAACTGATTCAGAGGTGATGGAAGCCTGTATAACATTGTTCCCTCATTTGTTCAAAGGACAGTTTGATAAAAGTAATCAGTTTAATACAATGACCTTGCTTCTAAGTCCTAGGGTACTGGAAATTATTTAGTTTGCATATGGAAATGTAATTATTTCCTGGCTGAATAGCAGACAGCCACAAAACAGACCCTTGTGTGCATTTAGGGCTTTATGGGAGATTGAAGAAGCATCTGTATAAATATCATCTAGAGCAGTGATTCTCAACCTTTTTAGAATTGAGGCACCCCTTATTAGGCTGGAGGCATCCCTTGGAAAAGCCAGCTCTTAGCCTTGACTATTTTTTTGACAACAGAAAAATAGTAGAGCAGTTCCTCTGTTGCAAATAACTCAGGAAGTCCACAACAGGTCAGGATGTTTGTAATCCTGTGGATTCCTATGGAAATCTCTGAGTTTATCTTGTGAATAACATTTGCACATCTAACAGTGTTAACATCTCAAGGGACCCCAGGGTACCAGGGCACTGGCTCAGAATCGCTCATCTAGACTCCTAGAAAAATCTCTTCCACTAGTTCAGACAATCAAGCCATCTTTTAGGACAACACTTTTTATCATTTTATTCAGTAGCCAACAAAAAATAGGAGTGAGCCTGTGAGGTACTGGGCACAAGCCACCTCTGTTTAGATTAAAAGGATTAAAGAATGCTTAGCATCTCAGAGAAAGCAGTTACGCTCACAGGATTTAGTCAGGCACTACTATGATAATTTTGTCTGATCCCTTGTATAATATGGGACACACAAAATCTTTGCAACAATCCCAAGTTCATAACTTCTTTGGGGTTAGCATATCTTGTAAAGAGATATCGAGTCTTAGTCTAAGGACTTTAAGTAATGGGGAATCAAGCCATGTTCTTAGGTAAGCTGCTCTGAAGGTTAATCTGTTATAACCAAAAGTCAAGCTGTTATACCTATTTACCTAGGTAGGCTTCTAGCCATTAGAAAATGCCTTTTCCTGTTAGATAAAAGGCCCACAAATTACTTCTCCATAAAGCTCCTTAGATTATGATCAGAACACCTCTTCATCTTCTCTTACATACATTAAATAGATAGAGCTTTTTAAGCATCTCACTATATTTTCCTGACTTCTAATCATTTTTTGGCTCTTTTTTGAAGCTTTTCCAATTTTTCAGAATCTAGAACGGGATGTAGCTCTTGAGTAATGGTTTTACTAACGAGGTATAAAGGAGTATACTAGTGATTATTCCCCTTTTACATTAACCTCCTTAAATACTGTATTAAATTGGGAGATCATGTTCCCTACTTTACAAAAGCATTTCCAGTGTCAATACAGTCCAATGCACCACCTGCCATCTAGCAAGGACAACTTATAATTTCTGTTCTGGATGTGCAACCTTATGTTTGACAGTATTATAACACACTCAGTGGGTGCATCTACACGAAACATTTACTGTTCAGTAGATTAATTAGCTCCAAAGTAAACATCTCGCAGCTACATTTGGAACCCTATTAGGGCACAGTAAACTAATTAAATCTGCAGCATAGAATCATAGAAAATCAGGGTTTGAAGGGAACTCAGGAGGTCATCTAGTTCAAAGCCCTGCTCAAAGCAGGACCATCCCCAACCAGATCATCCCAGCCAAAGCTTTGTCTAGCCAGGTTTTAAAAACCTCCAAGGATGGAGATTCCACCACCTCTCTGGGTAACATTTCCAGTACTTTACTAGCTTCCTAGTAAGAAAATTTTTCCTAACATCTAACCTAAACTTCTTTTGCTGCAATTTGAGATAATTTCTCCTTGTTCTGTCATCTGCCACTACTGAGAACAGTCCAGCTCCATCCTATTTTGGACCCCCCTCCAGGTAGTTGAAGGCTGCTATTAAATCCCTTTTCAGTATTCTCTTCTCTAGACTAAATAAGCCCAATTCTGTCAGCCTGTCCTCATAAGTTGTGTGCCCTAGCCCCCTCACCATTTTTGTTGTCTACCACTGGACTCTCTCCAATTTGTCCACATCCTTTCGGTAGTGGGGGGCTCAAAACTGAACACAATACTCCATATGTGGCCTCAAAAGTGCTGGACAGCGGGGAATAATCACTTTCCTGGAACTACTGGCAACACATCTATCAGCGTAGCACAGTATGCCATTAGCCTTGGTGAAAAGGGCACACTGCTGGCTCATATTCAGCTTACTCTCCTAAGTGGAGGACTTTGCATTTGTCCTTGTTGAACCTCATGCAATTTCTTTTGGCCCAGTCCTCCAATTTGTCTAAATACAAGTACTACCTTGCCCCTTGATGACTAGAAAATAGTATTTAGAGGTTTGTTTTTGGGGATTGACTTGTAAGCAAAGTAGATATGCATTATCTGTGTCCAAAGCAATGGCCCAGGGCAACAGCAAGGGTTAACTACTTTCTAAAAGCCTGTTTGTGACAAAGTTTCCTTCATGGCCCACTGTTTAACACAGGAAAGCAGCAAGCAGATACACAGGCTGAGAAAATGAAGACATGAACAGAGATAGGGGACTCTTACAGCCTTGGCACCAGGTCACAGTGCCCACTGCAGAGCTCTTGGGATTTCTGGTTTTGGGGAGCAGGCCAATTGGGAGGAACTGGTAAATAACCAAACTAGGATGTGTGCATGTGATGGGTTTGTAAAACAAAGGAATATGCTGACAGGATGGGATGCGGACAGTAGGATGACTACAGGGAGACCAATTAATTATGTCCAGGGGTGAAGAGTTAGAAGAGAGAAAGAATACAAAAGAAGGGATTTCAGAGCAGTAAAGGGTTCCTGAGATGGGAACCCAAGGCCACCATGAGCAGAGGGCATACCTCCAGCTCATCTCTCCCATCCCACTGGGTAGGGGTGGGCTTTGGTCTCCAACCTCCAGGCTGCTGACATCTGACATTCAAGAGAGAACCTCAGGGTGAAGCTTGTATACTGGGCAGACATACCTTCCCTCTAATGACCACTTTGGAAATGGTAGATACACAATTGTTTGCATTATTCTTATTCTGATCACTGTGTATCAATGAAATTCACCTATTATCAAATGGAGAGGTTATGGTTGGCCTGAGGGTTTGGGTCCACCTGGAGCAAGGTATCTGGGTCATAAATCCAGTGCCAACACTCCAAAGCCTTTTCATGTGCAGCAGTGCAAGTATAGATGCTGATGTGGCTGGTTAGGGCATGAGAGTGCTTCAGTGCAGAGGCTTCCTGCCAGACAGGCTTGCATGGAAGCACCTTTATGCCCCAGCCAGCCTCCCTGCAGCATGTTGAGATGAGCAGCCCAGGCTGGCAGGTTGATGTCCCTGTGCCTTTTTCCAGCCAAGGCTCCTCTGACCCAGCTCAAGGTGCTGCAGTCCCGGGTGCACATGTAAACGCAGCACCTGAGAACAATAAACTCTGGGGTGAACTGCACCAGAGTTTATTGCTGCATTCTAATAACACATGTAGATGCACCCAGTTTTAACAAATATCTCAGTGTCATGAAGCAGTGCAGGTTGCTAGCAGGATCACTGCCCTATCAAGGCAGAGACCTGTCAGACAGGTATGCTTTATAGCTGATGACAGGCAGTTTTCAATGTGCTCATCTTTGAATCCAACAAGAATTCAGGCAGGATTTCCTTGGAATACTGTTTTAGATGCAGTAAGCCTTTATTGAATCCAAGAGCTTTTAACAGAAACATTTTGGGTTCAAGGAGCCAGACTTTTTAAGGAAACTTTATTTTGTCAGAAAATATCCAACAAATTCTCTTTACTCATCTCACTGACCCTTGTGCAATTTGAAAATCTTAGGAGCAATAATTTTCCTTCATATAACTGCCAAGGCATTGAATAGCATTGGACCACTGTTCCTTGTAGTATTTCCACTAGAAAAAATAGTACTTTGCACAAACTATATATATTTTAAGGATGTAAAGAAACAGGGATGGTTTTTCAATTATTACAATTAGGGAAAAGCAAACTGAGCTGTATTGTCCCAGAGCCAAATCCACAAAACCTAGAAGTCATGAAAACCTAGAAGTCATCCACATTCAAATTTAGAACTGACATCCAAACTTAAAAATGCAGGAAACTCAAGCAACTATTGTTGCCCTCCAACCATACGTGTAGAATATTGATCCTTTAAGAACATAGTTAAACAAAGTAGACCACTCCACCACTCCTACCCAGGGACTATAAGTAACAGTACAATACAGTTCCCATTGTTCTCACACTTGAGTTACAGATACAAAGATGTAGCTAGGGAGTTTGGGGATTGCTAGTGTAGGAGGCAGCACCAGTGACAGAGTGTACTGCACTTTGTATGCATTCGTGTATAAGAAAGAGGTGCCCTTGTCCATGCAAGACAGTTAGAATGGAGTGATGGTTTTGTCCCATGCAGAAAACATAACTATACTGATAGCTACTGCTCACGTTCAAAGTCAAGCCACTATAAACAGCAAAATATATGGTATTAATGTATGTCTACTCTGAAAGTCTTATTTGCCTTTTCTGTTTTTAGGATGTTAATGATTCACATTTTTTACAACCTCATTTATATAGGGCTATATGTCTGCATTTGCCCATTGGTTAAGTCTAACAGTGCTCATTCATAAAATTTATTCTGCATTAGAAATTCTTCTAAAGCAACAAATATAACTTATTTCTTTCTGCACAAAAATAACGATTGCACCATAGCTGACTGGAAGAAACACTGTATATTAACCTCTGCTTTTTTTCACTGCTGAAACAGCTTCATCTAAACTAAATAAAACAAAATAAGCTCCTGCTGAAGTAAATGGAAAGATGTTTTATCAGGTCTGACATACAGGTTTGCATTCAGAGAAGGTAATTTGGGTCTGACAATGAACAAAATTGTTCTGTTGTTGTTTTGTGACATGCCCTGGCCCCAGATGCAGTCTGGGTGCATCTTTGAGATATACTTCTGGGGTGCTTCCACAACTTTGGGGTACTCTTCTGCTCCAAGATCCTCTCTGTTGATAACCGCTTGAACACAGAGCTAGTTGGGGTATGCCAGAGGCCAGCTCCATGACTTTTGGTGCCTCACCACTACCTGTCTCACTCTGGCCTTGCCAGCCTTTACCAGAAGGGATTTTTGCCAGCTAGCAGGATGACGCACTTGTCTGGTCATGCACTCAGAAAAGCCAGATCCCCCCTTCTTTGGAATGCGTGTGCCTGTATGATTATCAGATACTCTGCAATCACAAGTATCACTTACAACAAATAGTTTGTAAAAAGCTAAGAGAAGGGATTTATTATAAAAAACAAGAACCAGCATAAGAAATCAATAACCATATCTCTGACTGTTATCTCAACATATAAGAGTAAAGAAAATATCAGAACAATAATCTGTTCTTACCCTGCACCTTAAATACAAGGATGTAGTCCTTAGCCAGTTTCAACAGGTTAAAAAGCAAGCCCTGTCTCTGACCTTTTTGTCAAGGCCTCCTGCAAGTTCTCTTCTCACCTTGTTTTCTCAGCCAGCTTTGGCTGAGGGACCACAGCCCCCCTTACACCCAAAAAGAGGTATGACAAAAGCCATGGTCTCCAGGCATGCTAAAGTACAGACACTTATCTGCTATTAACATACATCACTTCTATGCCAGTAACTTTCTGCCCCCCAAAGGTGCATGAAATCTTTTCTGATCTTATTAAGACCAGGGGTATGTTTCAATGTGTTACTTCATGCTACAATTTTTCCCTGTATGTTCGTAAATCCACAATTGTCTGGTCATAGTCTGGCTCTCAGGTCTCAGAGCACATAGGCAAGGGTGATGATGAATCAACAAATCCCTGTTAAATGGTAATTAACAGCAATTACCACTTCTAAGTGTGAACAGGTGAGGGCTACTTAAGTAAATCACTGCCTCACTAAAACAGGTTTGATTATAATAAAAAAAAATCTCAAAATTACATTTATATCAAATATTACAATTCATAGAAGCATGGGGATGATAAGGTTGATCACAGTTTGACATTACTTGTACCTAGAGCCCACACATGCTATATTAACAAAATAAATGTGAGAAAGCATGCAAGATACCTCACAAACCTCCAATATGTCACATGTTTACTAAATGATTTTCTTCACTAGAGTTCCTTCTCTACAATATAATGATGTCTCCAATAATAATGTTTCCAATGATAGTGGATTAAAATAGTTAAGTGGAAATACATGTATCTTCAATGCAGAACTATGTTAGGGAAGCTGTGGCACTGCATGGCATTTTAAATAATGTTGTGAATTACATGGGTCATTAGTGTGGCACAGAAATATTCTATGGAGGGTTTTGTTCTATAGTGATGTGTTTTTTATTTTATTACAGCCAACAGATGACAGAAGCTTGTTAACTTAAAAGAAGAAGTTGCTGGATCTCGCTGAATCCAGCTGTATAAATATTTTAATATCAGAGATGTTTTTCCTGAATGCTGCCACACAAGCCTGTTTTATTGTCTAGGCACAAGAGAGTATTATCCTTATTTGAGCTAAGGGAGAGAGCAAATGTCTTCAGTGAGTAAGGGAAAGTGGGTGAGATTCTGTTAGATAAGTAAGTAAATGATAATTATTTAACAAGTGACCAGCTCAGTCCTTTAGCTAATTTTGAATTCTCTTGTTTAAGTCCCTCAAGGGTACGCTTTGGGACGCAATCTTAAGAAACATTAGTGGAGCCTATTATTATTATTACTGTCTGCAAGTATACTCGATCCTGAGTCATTTGTGTAATCAATGTCCATTTATGCTGAAGAGAAGTTATGCAAGCCTGAAAATCCATTACAGAACTTGCTTTCACAGTAAGAAATCGCCACCAGACGCCCTTAATTTCAAACAAGGCATTTAAATCCATTCTTTGTGCACAAATCAGACTTCATTGTGGTAACAGAAGAAAAGAAGCTGAAAACTTTTATCAGCTCATGGGTAACTGGCACCAAGGCAGATGTCACTGTACATGCAAAAGTAAAATATAGTATAGGAAAAGGCTCGTTCTGATACTTTATACATTTGTAGCCAAAAGTAAAAGAATACTTTCATGCCTGCCAAGTCCAAATTGGAGCTGCCTTTTACAGTAAATTCTTCGGCTGTCCATTGTTGGACAATATTTCATTTCCAAATCAATTGTTCCTTTAAAGATAACATGAATATTGTTGGCCATTTACCATCTAGGGCAATCAAAGGGCACTTTGTTTTCCATACCAGCTTGATATATATCAAAGAGCAATATTTAGTGGTAGTTCTGGCATATGTAAGTTAAATTTTTTTATAAAGTAGGTCCATTTGGATTCACACTTCACTAATCTGCACCAACTGCAGATCCTCAGTTTATGACGGCCGTTTTGAATTGAAAGTTCATTAATTTCACAATATTCTCTGTGAACATTTACTATTGTACTATGAACACTTACTATGCCTTCCTAAAATTAAGTATTGCTACATAGATTAATAAGGACCTACCTAAATCATGGTGGACATTCACGGTGCAGTGGTATCTTTAATCTTGCTCTTTTTGTTTTGGGCCCTCAACTCCTGCTGAGTGGCTGAGGGGCAATTAATGCCATGGCTGTTGCCTCTTGGCCTCTCAGTGGTGAGGGTGGGGGGGAGCTGGCACAGCAAATAGTGATATTAAAGGCTTTGCTGCGCTGCTGACTTCTGCTGCAATTTAGTTAGGTCTCTATAGATAAGGTCTGATGCTGTAAGTCAAGGCTGTTCGACTTCTGAGGCCATCCACCTTTACCCAACATCACTTGGAGTTTAGCTAGCATTTCAAATATTTCAGAAGTGTAGTGTAAGCACAGTAAAAATTCCTTTGGGAATTAATGTTAGCAGCTGGGTCAACATCTTTTTTTTTAATATGTAGGGTATTTATTAGAGTTGGGCACTGCAGTAACCTGCACAGAACTTGGAAAGGGAGCTCAGATTACAGGAAAGTGTAGTTTGGAGAGGAAGCCAGTCTACACGTGTATTGCTAGACTGCTTGCTGTAATTGTACCACATGTTACTGCACAAGGAAACACAGACTAGATAAAAGCACTGTAAGGTGGATACATAACTGGTTGGATCATTGTATTCAGTAAGTAGTCATTAGTGGCTTGATGTCTAGATAGTAAGAGGTATCAAGCAGGTCCAGTATTATTCCATATCTTTATTAATGCTTTGGATGATGGGATTGAGTGCATGCTGAGCAAACCTGTGGATGACACCAAATTGGGTAGAATTAGAGGTTGTCTATACACGTGATGATTTTGGCCAGTTAAAGTGTTTGAAAGCCATCACTTAATACATGTGGGTGATTTTAGAACACTTTTAAAATGGTGGAAGCTGCCTTAATAAACCCTCATTTACATGTTTTAAATGTAAGGTGAACTAGGGTAGTATGCCTCAGCCTGCCTAGTTCACCTTTATTTCATGTGTATTTAACTGGGGCTTTTGCAAGTAGTAATTTGTAATTGTTACCACCAGGTGTAGCTAACAGAGCCGACAAATGACTCATTATGAGCTGTGGGGGATATGGATGCAAATGATTGCAAGCTGAAAAAAATCAAGAAGCAGCAGCAGCTGATCCAATTTCCTGTGCTGAGCAGGAAACAAAAGCCGCTTGAGTGCCAGGGGTCACTGTGGGGAGAGGTGGGGCTCAGTCTACACCTCAGTTCTTGCCTGTCTGTTCACCCACAGCCCCAGAAAGCTGGATGCAAGCTTCCTTTGGCAGAGTGAAGACCAGGAGTTGCCCTGGACAACAGGCTGTCCCCTCACTGAATGACAACTTAGCTTCTGATCACAAGAGCAGTGGGGGCTTTGTGCTTGCAGCACACAGGACACCTAGGAGACAGCACCAGGAGGGGCATGGGGCTCCGGGCATGGGGACAGTAGGAAGATGTGAGCTATGTAGATGCTGCGTCCTAGCATAGGGGCAAAACAGGGCCAGGAGGTAGTTCAGCCAGCCTGGCCCCTTCCTCTGCAGGGCAGGAGCATCCCAGGTTAAAGCAGCACACACTTGTGGGAGCAGCCTCACACAGGCTGCACCTGGCATACTCCAGGGATTCCAGCCCACCTGGCCCTAGGCCAGGAGCTGTGGGACTGGGGAGCCCAGTACTGCAAGTGTGGCCACACAAGCACATACACAGGCACACAGACAGAGGCACACCCCACTTGTCTCTCAGGTTGCACGAGCAGAACAATGGGTGCTGTGGATTCTCTGTGCACAATAGGAGAGACGATCCAGATCTGGGGCTGGAAGTAGGGGTGGGAAATGGCCATTTTTGCAAACAAACCATCTCTGGGCCTGCTCCTTTCTCCAGGGCAGAGAAATCCTGTCCTGGTTCAGCTGGCCAGTGGCAGCAGGAAACCTCAGTGAACCTGGGAGTGGGGGGAGCTGAGGGCATGCTGCCAAGATCCTGAGCTGGGACTGACCATGCACAGTGAAAGGATTAAGATCCTCCCTGCCTCCTTTTCCCCACTTTCCCATGTCTTCAGGAAGGGGGAGGAGGGGAAGGGTAGGCTAGGCAGCACTGAATGCAGTAAATGAACCAGGGCACTGAATGCAAGAGTCATTATCAGCCTGAAGATCTTTTGCACGTGTGTAGGCTGTAGCCATGTTGGCCTGTCTAATAAAATATATCAGATTCACTCACTGGTCCTTTGTAGCTACCTGATGGCTCATCAGGAAGGAGCTGTTTACAATCAAGCAGGGCTGCCTTGATTTAGAAGCCTCACTTCCCATGGATTTAATTGTTTTGAGGAACATAAATTTCAGGCCTCCCATTCCTTGCATTCATCAGTGGGCAAATGATAAAGACAAGCCTTACTCTTAACTGTTATCATGATCTGCATTCTACTCCCATCCCCAGCCCTCTCCAGGTGCTTGTAAACCAACCTACCCCGGTACATGTCTCTGTATCTCATGGCATGTTGAGTCACTCAGCCCAGGGCTCCAAGTTCCTATATGGGGGCCTGCATGTCTAAGCTTCACTGAAGTCAAGCAGCCCTACTTAGTCATGGGTTTGCAAGCCCCCTTGGAATAGGCTTGATTTTGAGAGAGACCAAATGGAGAAGTCATCAAGATTTCATAGAATCACAGAAAATTCAGGTTGGAAGGGACCTCAGGAGATCATCTAGTCCAAGCCCCTGCTCAAGGTAGCACCGTCCTCAACTAGATCACCCCGGCCTTCAAAACAACAGAAACAAAAACCCCCGAGGAAGATGACTGCTGAAACTAAGACACTGGATGCTGGAAATGTTATGCTGTTGAGCAGCTTTGTTCACTGGCAAAGCAGGAGGCTGAATTAATTCCTGCAGTGGTGAGCAAATACCTTGCCTTGCATTCTCACATATTTGTATTGAAGATTGCCATTATATGGCAGCCTGTCACTTAAATATTTTCTAGTCAGAGGCTGTAACCTCAGACATAGGCAAGGAGGAATGTGTGTGCGCGCGCATGCGCGCGCATGCACACACACACACACACACACACACACACAATCATTGCAATTAGAACCAAGGGTCATCAGCTTCTTCTGACCAAGCATTCAGATAAATAAAGTACATGCACCTCGGCTGGGAGATTTATGATGTGTTTATGATGTGGGATGGGGAGGAACAATGATACAATAGAGTCTTGACATGAGGGGAAACGAGAGAGGCTACAATCCATTGACAAAGCATGCCTGCAATATGCATCGCTGATATCCAGCTTAACTGATAGGTTAGACATGAATCATCCTGTTGGCAATCCACGTGAAGGAATGGGTGTGAGTGGGTAATGCTGGCACAGCTCTTTCACCAGCTTTCTCTGCTCCAACTTCCCTCTTGTGAGCCACAACATGCGCCACAGGTGCATGCAACCCCTCAGCTGAGTGGCTCTTCCCCAGCTCCGCCCTTCTAAGCCGCACTGGCCTGGCTAGCATCAGCCATCAACCAATACAGCACAGTTCTCCAGATCTGTGTAATTCATCCCACCATGTCATTCTAGATTCTAGCCTTCCTTGTGGTGTCAGCCTGCATTGTGTAGCATCTGGTGCCCCCTGCTACCTACTCTACAGAACTACAGCCAGACACTGAACTCACATCAAACTGTAGAACATCTATTAAGTTTTAAGGCACTGTACCTAACACACTTTAAATAAAGAGCAAAAGTTACAGCATCTTTGTAAATTCCTGCCCTGCATGTGTATAGGTACCCACAGATACTCCAGACAATAGAGTTAGGATCCAGAATGACTGGATAGACTGCATAGACTGGAGCAATGGTACACAATCTACCAGATGAGATTCAGCCAGGACATGTGCAAAGTCCTGTACTTGGAACAGAATAACTACGTATACAAATACAGACTGGGGAATGGGTGGCTAGGCCACAGTTCTGCAGGGAAGGAATTGAAGGTTAGAGTAGACCATAACCTGAATCTGAACCGAGTATGCTGTTGTTGCACAATCTCCCCCTCCACATAAAACCCCCCACAACCAACCAACAGAAAACAGAACAAAACAAAAAAAGTATATTGGGTTGTACTAACAGGTCTGTCACTTGTAAATCAAGGGATATTATTTTCTGCTCTCTTCTGAACTGGTAAGGCCTCATACGGAGTACTGTGTCCAGTTTTGGCCCCCACGTGTCAAGAAGGATGTGGGCAGTAAGTTCAGTCCAGATGTGGTCCAGTCCAGAGCAACAAAATGATTAAGGATCTGGGAAGAAAGACTTATGAGGAAAGGTTGAAAGAACTAGTATGGAGAAGAGAGGCTTGCGGGAGTGGGAGGGGAAATTTGATTATGGTTTTTAAGGAAAGGCAAGTAAAGAGAGAATGGAGATGGGCTTTTTTTCTGTTCCTGTAGAGAACAGGAGTAGGGATAATTACTTCAAAATGCAGCAGGGGAAATTTAGGTTGGGGATGAGGAGAAACTTTATAACTCTGAGGGTGGTCAAGCATTGGAATAGGCTACTTAGAAAAACTGCAGAATCGCCAGAATCCTTGGAAGTTTTCAAGAACAGGTTAGATGGATGCATGATCCTGCCTTTAGCAGGGAACTGGGCTAGATGACTTTGTAAGGTCCCTTCTAACCCTACTTTCCTATGATCCAATGAGTCATAAATAGTTCTCTTAATTAATGACCAGCTCAGATTTTATATAACATGGTGGAAGCATGTTATACTGACACCCACAGCAAGGAAGAAGGCAACCATTGATCCTCTGAATCATGGTGTGCACATAAGAGGTCTAGTTAGCTATATGATTAATTGATTTATGGCTAACAAGCCCAACCCAAGAGCGACACAGCTTGTTATAAGTTTCACAGATCCATATGTTGTCCAAATTTACAGCATGCTGCTTCCTTCTTTCTCATTTTGCTTCTATCCTCTGGATCAAAGCCAATTCATGTTGAACTGAACCCAGCATCAGACGTTATCTGCAGATCAGGCAGGATTCTGCATAACCCTCCCAGCTTTCTACGTTGATGTGGAACAACTTCATATAGTTTTTGCACATATTGTGGTACCACGATAGAGGGTGACCCTACTTTCTAGAGCCATCTCAAATCCAACTATATAAAATATTCTTGGATGTACTATCTTCTTCCATTCTCCTGTCCTTGCTCATCCATCGCAAGCTTTTCTTCTTGAAGTTGGAATTTCTAAGTGGAGTCAGTCATGAATGCTCCAGTACCTCTGTGTTTGGTATTCTGTGTTCTCACTTTATTTTCAGGATCTTATGAAGACATTTCATGTGGAAGATGTTTTAAGATTTTTCAGGAAAGATTCAGCATGGGCAACCAAGACTGCATGGTCCACAAGCAGGAAATCTGTCAGAACCAATTCTTTCACCTTGGTTTTCACTTTAAACCTTGCAATGTTGAATATGCCTACATCTTGTTAGGTTTGAAGATAAATGCCATCATTGCTGAATGCGTGAAGAAGTAGTAATGAAAAATAGATGCTAAAAGTAGACCTGTCTTCCACTCTGTTGTTGATGTCAAAGGTGTTTGATTCTATGTTTGCATACACTGCTTACCTTGATACGTTGATGTAATGAGCAAATAGTGTTCAACGGTCTGGGGAGGACAAAGTAGTTGCTTCAGAATAGTAAATAGGCCCTATCTATCTGCATTAGTGTTTTGCATTATTTACTGCTCCTATAGATCCCACAGGATGCCCATCCAGTGAGCCAGGAACATAGATACATATAACATTTTTGTAGCATTAATAGCTGAACACCAGAAATAAAAATCACTTGATGCATCTAATAGCTAGAAGAGCTGTCATCTTTAATGACAAAGATCAGAGAAGAGACAGAATTGATACAAAGTCTTTGAATATTCCATGTGTCCATACCATCTGTCATATCTCAATATAATACTCCATGCTTCCAAGACATCACATCCATTGCAAAGGCTGACATCCCTTCTACTGTCATATTTTGTAACTGTGCTGCTAGATCAATGACAAATCTGATTCCAGCTGTATTCTGGAGCCATCTGCAATGTTTTCTCAGTAAACCTGATAAGCAACAATATTAGACTGAAGAAATGTGACCAAGTGCTGGTTATGTAGAATAAAGCTACTGTGCAAGGCTAGTGGGAAAATGCAGTCTGTCAACAAGAAACCCCAAAATAAGACACTTTGAGTTTGTAGTAGTTGGCATGCGGAAATGTGAACTAGCACTGGGTGGTTGGGCAATGCAAGCTATATTTGATATAGGACTTGAGCGAGGGAGGAGGGGAAACAGTTACTGTGGGACTTATCCAACCTTCTAACAGAATATAAGGACATATTTCAAGAAGATGGACACCTAAAGGAAAACTAGGTTACATTTAGTATCCCCAAGGCATCATTTTACCTTTTAAAACTAAGGTGAAACAGCAGCCAAACAATGGTGAGAAAACCATTATGTAAGCTTAGGATCTGCATTAATCCTAAACCACATAACAGATCACTGAAAATAAATTACTACTTATTATCCATGACTGTGCACTACCTGATGTATCCAGGTAAAAGTAGCTGCTGTTTGTGATGGTGGGAATGGTTTCTGATATACTGAATTAGACGAGCTGTCCAAATACACAGCAGGCACTATTAAGTATGAAAGCCTAGAGGGATCAGGTTAGCCTAAAAGGTGTTTCAGAGTAAACTAAATTAGACACTAGGGGGACTTTCAGGCATCAATATACGTTTTACCACCTCACACAAAAGGACATGTCAAGGAGAAGGCTGACCAGGTTCATAGTACCAAGCTATAACAACCAGAAAAGGAAAAATCACTTTTATTGGGGGGGAAGACTCGAGTTTTGACTCTCAATATCTTTTATGTCCTCAGTATCCCAAATATATTTGTTGAAAAAAAAACAAGATATATGGTACTCCTTGGAAGATGAAGACTTGAAAACAGGTTTCTTCTTAAGTAAATCAAATTTGGAGCTAAGGGCCAGATTCTATTCCACCCATTAGAAATCTAGGTGGATTTAACAGCGTAAGTGTGATTTTATTCCCTTCAATATTATTATATTATTTTAGTCCCTGAAAATCCATGGTGCATCTATTTTTGTAATAGAAATCTGACCCTTAAGATTGATTCACAAAAATGCAGTGAGGAGGAAGAGGAGACCCCATCCACCTTTTATATTAATATTTTTCAGGAACTCCAGCAAGGTGCAACAGCCTTGGCACCTATGTACATTTATGTGCCTAAGAAGTGGAATAGAAATTGAAATATATAATCCTGACTTAACTGATGACCATGTCTAAACTCCCACTAATTTCATGAGAGACATAACTTTATCTTAAAACTTTAATCTTAGAGCTAGGCAAAATTTGTGGTTGCTTGCAGACCCTTCCAAAAGTGTGGAAAACTCCATTCTGGTTTGAAATGGAAAGCATTTTTAAAATGTTGGAAAAATCAATTATCTGGAGGAAAATGCTGGAAAATTACAGAAATATTGCAGCAAGAAGCTGTTTCACACCAGACAGTTAAAGCACATGTTTTGAAAGTGTCAAAATTGACCATTTAAAATGAGTAGCATAACATGGAGCGGGTGGCAAGCAGGGCACCAGCCTTGGGTGCTGATTCAGAGTGGGGGCACCAAAATGCCAGCCCCCATAGAGTCTGTACTGCTGCTGCAGCCTGTGTTGGAGGAGCCTGGGCCCAGGCAGCAACAGCCCAAGCTGCCACTACAGGCTGCGCAAGGAGATAAGATCTCCTTTCCACCCCTTCCCCAACTTTGGTACAGAAGAGGGTCGCAAAATTTAAAGTTTTGCCTCTGTTTAAAATGTTTCAGAATTTAAAAAAAAGGAAAATAAACCCTGGTAAAACTGAAAAAAATTGTGACATTATAATCCTGAAAAATCCACAGTCTTTGCTTAACATGTTTTATATAAAAAACGTCACCCACCTCTATTCTATGTTTACTTAAACCTACCTGAATCTCTGTAAGCAAGTGGTGCTTGACCTCTGGTTCAAGGCCTGAATCCAGCCTGTGCTACTCTCCAGAGGTCTAGATATTAGGCAATGAGGGAACAGTGGCAGCATTAATTGCTATGGCTTTAGATAAAGCTCACAGGGGCAGATCCAGGGGCAGTACAGCGGTGCAACTGAACCCTTCTTTGATTCCTGGTCCACGCAAAGTTTAAAACTAAACTCTTGACAGTGGCAGTAGCATTTCTAGTCAGGCAGTAGTAAAGGAGTCACATGACTTCATAATTTACCTGATTCCTTCTAAACTCTTGATTCCACGGGTGTTAACAACCCCTTATTTTCATGGGTTTAATGATCTACAGATCAAGCTATCTTTTTGTTCTTCAATTCTGCTGTCTGTTAGCTGTTCCTGCAGCTGCAGTTGCAAAGCCCTTCAAATTGTTTTTAACTCACTCCAATGAAGTTTATTTGCTTTTGCCTCAATCTGAAACTGAATAATACAGACCCCTAGCATATTAGTAAAGCCGTCAGTTTATTTTTTAAAGAGTAAAATAAGTGTTTTATGTATGATGATTCACCACACCATCTGGAACCTTTTTTCAGAATTCTAGATGTTCCCATGCATCCTCAAACTTTTAAAATAGACTCTAGAGATAACATTACTCTGAAAGTAACATAAAAGGTTACTAATTTAATTCATAGATGTCATAGACATTAGGGCTAGAAGGGACCTTGGAAGATCATAGAGTCTAGCCCCCTGCCCAAAAGGCAGGAAGTCAGCTGGGATCATAGGATCCCAGCAAGATAAGCATCCAGTTTGCTCTTAATCACCAATAACATTTTTCATAGCAAAGTTAGTGAGACACCTCATATATGTAAAGGTAAGCACATATGCATATATATTTATAGAACTGCAGCCTCCCCTAAGCTTCAATGCACTCAAGACTTTACAGGTAAAATAAATATTGTAAAGTAGAAAATACTGGGCAGTCACTGCAAGCTGCAGAGAACAAACACACACAAAATTTTTTGCTTCAAATCTGGCCACTGAATCCATTATAAGTGCAGTACATGGATATGAAATGTACATCAGGTCACTACCACACAGACATATATCCACTAACAACAGTATGGTGCTGCAAAGAAATGACTCTTCAAATATTTTTTCTTGAACTCAAGTTCAAGAAATCCATGGTTCAGAAAAAGATGCACTATCATTGGTACACTCTGGAGCAAGTACAAATCCCAGAGAGTAAGGTGTAGTAGTTCCCTTCTACTTATTTGAGAAAATCATGTAAAAATGTGTACAGAAAGCAGTTATAGATCTACTCTAAGTGAAGCTTTAAGGTAGTGCGATTCTTTTTTCCACTGACCTTCTGATTTCCTTAGTAAAGCATAGCATTTTTAAACTATCCATCTCTTTTTTCCCTCTTAGTTATTGAATTCTAGAGAAAAAAGTGCTAGACATAAATATCTCAGCTGGAACAACCAAGACTGCATATTATTGAGTTTTCTTATTAAAAGTGGCATTTTCATTAAAATCCTTTTCTTACTCATGAAAAATCATGATGGTATATTATCTGTTCTGATAAAAAAAAGTGTTGCAGCAAATGCCTACGAAGTAATAATGCAGTTTAGTAAAAAATTAAATATGATGGCTGGCCAAATGCAATTATCACATTTGTTTTCTTATTGGCATATTGTATTTTTAGCAACTACTACTTTACCTGAAGTATCAGTGTCTTGCTTTCATTGCAACACAAAGGAAAGAGAAGACAGCTTGGTGTAATCCCATGAAGGAGGACAAGTTAGAGAGTCTGTCAAGAGCTACTAAAGTTGGATGTTACTGGTAAATTCAGTGTATTATCTGGCTAGTGTGAAAGCCACTTCAGTGATAATTAACTTGGAATAAGTAGTATAAGTGGCAGGAGTAACTGGAAATTCAGGGTAACAGTGCAGTGCAGAACTAAAGGGACACTTTCGACTTGAAAGTCCTCTATTTGTCTGGAAAAAAAATTGTACTTCATGTGATGCATACTTTTTCCTATTTATATACTGTGTACATTTGATTATACTTTTTATACAGTCATTTTCACTGCTTCCCTTTTTAGTAACTGATCACTAGATGAATAAAGGAATTTAGATGCCTTAATGCCAAAGAGGTTTAGGAGTCTAAATTCAAAATTTGGAGCCTAACAACCATACTCAGTTGTCCTTAGCACTGGAGGTATCAAAGGCCCTGAATATTCTGCCACTGGCATACGTACAGCCTTGCAAGTCTTGACACTGCTGAGCAGTTAAGCACTTAAACCACAGCGGGATTCAGAAGCTAGGCATTACCCCAGGGCCAGGCCCCAATTTGGCAGATATTCTCAGAAATCTTGCACTGGATCAGGTCTTACATAACACAGAGTAGTGCTCTTACAGGTAAGGGTGAGGTTACATGTTACAATTAGACTGTATTAAGGGCACTTAAAATATAATTATCTGAATATTAAAGGGCATTAACAATGCTAAATGCCCTGTAGCACCTTCAAGTTACGCCTCTGGCAAGGTTCAGTTTTTTAACCCTGTGTGCTACCCAGCTTGAATTACCTTCACTTTTGGCTGCTCCACTGATCTAAAACAACCAATTTGCAGTCCCTCAACATCCCAGGAGGTACTGCTCCCAGCATGGGCTATCATCAAAACCTATCAGCCCTGGACTGACAGCTGGGAAGAAGGTGAGTGGGGAAGATAAAGGGGTGAAGGCAGGCAGGGAAGAGGGAGGAAGGGGGACAGTAGTGAAGAGGCAGGGAGAGGGGAAGAGGGGAAGTGTGGGTAGAGTGCAGGGGGGAAGGGCAGGTAGGGGATAGGGAAGGGGGACAGAAGTTCAACGGAAAGGGGCCGTGGGGAAGAGAGAAGCTGACTAGCAGAGAGCTGCTGGGCAGCTGGAAATGCAGGGTAGGTGGACCCAACATCTCCCTTTGTGCCTGGATTGAGCCTGTGCTTCCCTGCCAGGCCCCCATAATAATTGTAAAGTGTAACTATACCCTAGTAGTCTAGTGCAGTGATTCTCAAGCAAGATGCCACAGCACCCTGGGGTCTTATGTGTTCCTTTTAAGTGGGCTATGGGATGCTGTGCAACATGAGTAATGTTAGAGGTACAGGCACCTACACATAATTCATAAGACAAACCCAAAGATCTCAAATAGGAATCCATAACATGAAAAATATTCTGATCTGTTGTGGTCTTTCTGAGTTCTTTGCAAGAGAAAAAAGGCTCTGCCATTTTGATGTAGTTTAAAAATGAATGAAATCATTTTAAATGGTGTGCTGGTAACTTCAGAAAAACTACAGAGGTGTGCCTTCAGTCCAAAAGGCTGTCAACCATTATTTGGAATGCTCATACCTGACAAGGGAAACCCACGTTCAAATACCTCCTCTGCTCGATTTGGACTTCAACTCAGATCTTTCATGTATCAGGAGAATGCCCTAATGAGAGCCACAGAGTGGATCACTCATCATTTTAAATATTCACTGGGCCAGAGTGAATGAGGATGACTTTTCAGCCTTGGGTTAATGCAGCCACCAATGACTGAGGCTAAATATGCAGATTCAAAAAGCCTGAGGAGGAAGTGGTTTGTTTTGCATTTTACTCTAGGGGCCCTAGGTTAGCTTGGGAGCAAGCAAAACAGACATTTGCCCTTCAGTGGGGAGCAGCATGGACGCTGCCTACACTAGCTGAGGCCAGCAGGTTAGGGATACTCCTGCAAATCTCCCAGCAGGCTGCTGGAGAATGCCACGCCCAGTTGAGCAGCCAAGCAGCTGGCTACCCTGGGGGACTGGCCAGCATGTCCCCTCTCTCCAGTGCTGCCCCCTGCCAGCAGAGCCAGCTGTCAGCAGCAGGAGGTGGGGAGGAAGTGGAGGCCCCTGCCCTAGCCCTGGTCCTCCCAGACCCAAACAAGCATAGCTGGGAGGGCCTCAGGGTGGTGGCCTCTATTTCCCCTTCTTCCCCCTAGATTGCTGACAGCCAGCCATTGGTGGGAGGGGTAGGCCTGGGGAGAACAGCTGTGCAAGCTAGTTGGGGGGTGGGAGGGAAGCCCTGCTGTGCAGCCCCTCCAGCAGCTGTTCTAGCTCAAGTATAGGGAGAGGCAGGGCTGGGGTAGGGGCCTTCACTATCTCCCCCACCCTCTCCACCACTGACAGCCAAACACTTATGGCAGGTGGAGGTGGGGTGGGACTAGGGAGAGGATCCTCACTGGCCAGCCAGGCTGTGCTGACTCAGGCCAGGGCCAACCCCACTCCCCCATCCTTTCCCATACTGCCTGGTCCATCTGACAGCCGGTGCTGCACCTCTTCTGTACTGTTATAGGTTTAGACCAGTTTTTGCTCATTTATGTGTAATGTCTGTACCTGGTCTGAGTTTCAATCACTGTTCCAATGACTGCCCAAATATTTGATACTATTAATACTATTAATAGAGAGTCCCTCAGCTTGTTGAGTGGCTGGGGGAATCCTGGTTCACAACCAGCTGCTGGGGCTACACCAACCAAAAAAGGTTGAAATAGATTCAGCAGGCAAAAAGTGAGGAAGTCCTAGCCCTGCCATTAAGGCATCCTCTGGCACTAGTATTTTTGCTGGATGATTGATCTGGACCACACACCTCAGTATGGTAAAGTCAGGGATGTGAAACCTAAATGGAGAAGGCAATATTTCCCTTGGAATTTTCAACCTGTTAGTTAGGGTTGCTCAGCGTGTTGACTTTTTTATATCCTATTCTTAGATGCTTAGCTTGCCCAATGTATGGGACAGGGAGCCTGAGTGCCTAGTGTAGAGGTTGTCAACCAGTGGTACGTATACCCCTGGGGGTACAAGGGAAGGCCCTACGGGGTACGCAGCAGCAGCACGAAGTGGGGGGCAGTTCCAGTTGCATCACTGGCACTTCCAACTTCCCTGCCAGTGCTTCTGGGTTTGCTGCTGGTCTGTTGATTCTGGTTTCACCAGAAGTGAGGAGGAGTCTCTCTCTCCCCCAACAATCGGCTGCTGGGGGACCCCCTTCCACCTCACTTGTTGACCGGCCAAGGGACTCCCTGCTTGTCAACCGGCTACTTGTCAGCCAAAAAACATTGAAAACCCCTGGTCTAGTCCAATAGCGTAGATTCCATTATGCCACTGGGCTGTTAAAAGATTGGCTCAGTTTTTCAATGCCCAAGTCCCATGTGGCTTTAGCTATTAGGCTTGAATTCCATGACCACTCGTGCACATGCTTAATTTGAAGACATAAATGGCGTTACTGATTTCACATACTTGTTGGATCAATAACATATAATGATTTTAAAGCAAAAGAAATATTGATAAGAAATAGGGAAGAAAGAAAACTACCCAAAACAAAACCAACCAACCAAACAAAAAAAACCCTGTAATGATTTTAAGGAATTTTAAGAAATTAAAAATAATCAGGATGTAAAGAGTGCTCTAGCTTGTCTCAAAAACTGGGGTTTTTTAGAAGAAATGAGCTCATTTAAAATAAAACAGATTTATGATGTTTTACCATTGTAAGTAAGTTAAAAACATGCCTTATACACACTATAAGATACCGTAATTTAACAGAACACTCCAGCATCCTCTTTCATGAGAATTTATATCCAATTTTGAACACTCCTTAATAATAAAACATCATCACCACAGCAATATCCTTTTTTCCTGCAAAATCAATTGTACAAAATATATATTTTAAACCAGTAAGGCTCTGATCCTGCAAATACTTATGCATATGCTTAATTTTACTCTTTATTCATTTTAGTTGTCCCATTGAAGTCAATGAGGCTATTCTTATCATAGTGGCCTAATGTTGCATATGTGAGAACTGGAACTTAAGATAGGCCCCAATTCAGCAAAACACTTCACCATGTGATGAAGTTCCTCCTTATCTACCAAATCACCATAATGGAATTTAAGTGTGAGCTTAGGAGCTTTACTGAATAGGGATGATTTGTAGAACTGGGGTCAAAGTGTATAAAATATATTATCATCTAGATATGAATAACCTTTCTTGCATGTCAATTATACTTGAAGTATTTTTTCTTTACCTTACCACTGCTAAATGCAAAATTGCCTCACAATGCCTTTATGCTGCAAAAGTAACACTTTTTAGGCAGTGGCTCTGTCTGTTATTAAATAAAACTAGAAATAACAAAGAATACAAGAAAAATAAATATATTTTATACACAAAATAATTAGGGGAAAAAAGACTTATCATTTCAGCAGCCAATACATAAACACTGCTTCATGTCAATCCAAAAATGAACTTTTTTTTTACTTTTTCAGCCAAATAAAAAAAAACTAATGTGAAATATTTATTCAACCAAAACCAACATGTTTCATTTCATTTTCAGATTATTTAACACTTGAAAACCTTGTTTCTTTTTTTCCCCAACTGTTATATTTCAATGTAACTTTACATGAAAGATGCCATTTTGAAATGGCAAGTTGAAACCTTCACTTATAAAAAGTTGGGTTGTAATGTTTGGCATTTCTGAAACACACACTTCATTTTGAAAGAGATAAAATGAAATGTTTTGAACAAGTGCCTCTTTTTGACCTGCTAAATTTAAGCGGCATCTGCAAAATTTTTTGATCCCATAGAAAATCAAATATACTAACTGCTGAAAAAAAACATAGCCCCACTCTAATTTCAGTTATAACATTTTTCAGGTTTATATTTGAAGACAATGATGAAACAGGCTGCTCTTTAAAAATCACCACATGTGTCTTGATGTTAAAATGGAAGGTCAGACCTCCATGTAATCAGGATGTAAAATCAGGATAGCTGCTTTTCACTTCAATAGCCTATGCCAAATTGTATGGGTAAGGAACTTGGGCCTGTGTGTGCTTTGTGTAATGTGTCACTGAATGAAGTGATTGAAAAACCTAGGGCAAGATTTTCAACTCCGAAACCACTCCTTTGACTTGTTAAAGTGTAAAGGCACTCTTACATGTGTTCTGGGACAGGGCTTGAGGTGAGGTGCTTTAATTAGAGCAGCTCTGAAAGTCATTCTAATTAAAGTGGCACAGTGTTTCATGTATCAGTAACCCCACACTTCAAAATGGTGTTGGGGGTACTCGCACTAAAGCTTGTCGAACACCATTTTGAAGCAGGGGATGCTGATACACGAGATGCAGGAAGCTGCTGGAGCACAGTAATTGCCACACTCCAGCAGAACGGATTAACTGAGTCTGCTCTGACACACCATTATTACAGTACATCAGAGCAGGCTCATGCTCATTAACAGGCATCCTAAGTGGCTCTGTGAGCCATTAATGCAATATACTGTGTGCTTCTATATGCTCCCTAATACTTTACATCTATTATGCAATTAACTGGTTAACCATGCAAGACATTTAGATAAGCCACACATGCAAAGTAACCATAACACCCATAAGAATGACGGTATCCAGCTATAAAAAGAGCAAACCAGCTATGAAGTAAGTGCTTGAAAATATGTAACAGCTCTCTAGCTGGTTTCCATCCAGCTGTAATTTAAACGTGTGGCAGTGCCCTGATTCAGGATATCCCAAATCTTGCGTGACAAAGCATGGGGAACTTTCTGGGAGTGAAAGCATAGCTCTGTGCCATAGTTATTTACGTCAATCCCAGCTTGAGAACATTTAGGGTTTTGGTTGGTGTTTGCTCTGGGGTTCCCAGTCACTCTTGCTCTCTGTATTTCTTCTTTCCTTTTTAGATCTTTAATTAATGAGGTTTAAAATTATTCGTGCTTGAAAGCTTGAAAAAAGTTTTCCTTAAATAAACAAACCAGCCCAACCCTTTTTGTACGATTTATTTTTGCAGCTACTGCTGCAGTCTCTCCACAACAGAGAGGACTAGTGCTGTTGTGCCTCTCTCCTCTCCAAGCACACTTGTATTTAATTCTCTTCCCTGTCTTCCTTCTTAAGAAATCTCTTCCCTCACTTTTTTTTCCCCAAATTTCCTTTTTCTGTTTCTCCAAACCAAAATCACAACAAAATTAGTTTCATTTTTAAAAGGCACTCCCCTCACTAAAGTAACTCCCTGCCAAAATCTTGGTAGAAACACATTTCTCTTAAACTATTTTCATTCTTAAATAAGCAAAAGCATTTCTTAGTAAAATCAAGCCCTACACACCTTTTATTCTCCTGAGCAAAAGTCCATTTATTTCATTTAACTATCCTCTCCCAAGTCTTGGAGGAAAGGGGCAGAGACACAAAAAGGAACTAAACCAGAGATTACAAGTCTGATAACAGTTTATAAATCTAGAGATGCTTCCAGCCCTCAGCAATGAAGCAAGAGTTTCATTTCTTCCATGCACTGGGGAATGGACGTTTCCGAAGCACATGGATTAATTCTGATTGAGGGCCTTGTTACACCATACACTGTGAGCCGCACAAATGCTGACTAGTGTGCCAGCTTGGAGTGTGGAGCAGTTGCATACCTGTAGAATAGAAAACTTATGCCTGTTCCCCACCAATACAGCTGTAACTTGCCACTAGAGCCCTAGTGAGCAGGGACAGGACTAGAAGCTGTGGTTGTGAGTTGCCACTAGAGGACTGGTGAGCCAGGACAGGCTTCTATCCCTGCTCCATGGCAGGGGTGTGAGAGATCCTGGGATACTGGTGGACTTCAGTTTGGCTGGCACATCTGTGGAGAATGGCCACATCTTAAATGAACATGAGCTGGGTAGTGTAGAGCAGACATAATCTTGCCCTCGAGTGGCATAACTTGAAACTGCATAATGGCTGAAACTGGATGTGTAACAAGTTACACATGAACCAGTTCAAGTAACCAGAAACAGGTTTAAACCAGTAACAAAATAGAAGCTCAGTGCACACAAACCAGTTTCAAAATGGCTGAAACTGGATTAAGATAAACCTGGTTGAATGTAGTAGGCCTGTGCGAAGCAGCTATTATTTACTTCAGATTCAGATTTGGCTGATTCAGGGGACAGTGATTTGATCTGGTGATTCAAATCACTGTCTCGATTTGATTTGGCTGAATCTGATTTGGAGATTCGGCTGCTGCTGAATCACCCAAATCTCCAAATCAGACTGGCCCCATCACCTGCTCGCTCTCCCAGTCCCATCAATGGCTGCCCCACCCAGCCCCAGCATCCTGGCTCTTAAAAAAAAATAACCCCCCCCATTTACTGGCTCCTGACAGGCAGGGGGGGAGGGTGATCCTTGCTGTACCCCGCTGCTCCATGCTGCGTGGGCACTCTGACACAAGTGCTTTGAACCCTGCTCACTCTCCCAGAACCCCTGCCCCATGGCTGCCCCACCTACCCCAGCTCCCAGCTCTTAAAAAATAAAAGGCCAGCACTTACCAGCTCCTGTCAGTTGTGGGGGGGTCAATCCCTACTGCCCTGCACTACATGAGGGGCTTTGCCATGAGACCCCAGAAGCTCTGACAGCCACTGCAGTAGCTGGTGAGTGTGGGGTTTGTTTTTTCTTTTTAAAGAACTGGGAGCTGGGGCAGGTGGTGCAGCCATGGGGGGGTGCTCAGGGAGTAGGTTGTGGATTGGGGCTCATGGCAAAGCCCCCCCTTACAAGGCAGGACAGTGCAGGGGCATCAGGGACTGCCCCCCCAGCCTGGCAGGAGCAAGTAAGTGGAGGCATTTTTTTTTCCTTTTCCTTTTTAAAGAGCCAGGAGCTGGGGCTGGGAAAGGCAGCCATGGGGTGGGGCTGGAAGAGTAGGCGGAGGTTCAAAGGATGCTAAGGGGACCTGGGGGAGCAGGCAGGAGATGGGGCCTGGCAGGGGTCTCCCTATGGTCCCTTCCCTCCTCCTCCACCCCTCCCCCTCCTACTTACCAGCACCGAGTCTGGGTCCAGTTTCCTGTGGCAATGAGTGGGGACTGCTCAAATCTCTGAAGCTCCCCAAAAATCTTCTGAATTGATTTGGAAAGCTTTAAGTTGATTCAACCCTTTTTATTGGTCTCCTGATTCGATTCAGTTGCTAAATTGGGCCGAACCTCCTCCAAATTGAATCGGCACCTGAAGATTTGCACAGCCCTAGAATCAGACTTAACTGATTTCAGTCAAACTGGTTTATGAAACTTCTGTCCCAGACCCCTTCCTGGCTCAAGTTAAAACACTGTCCCCCAGCATCCCAGGGTGCTTTCCAGCCCTGGGCTGTGCTGTTGTCTGCTCTAGCAGAGAAGTATTGCTGGGGGGGTAGGGACTGCTCCCCTTCACCACGCCCCCAGACAAACACCTGCTGGTATCTGGAGCCAGTGAAGAAGGTTAAACACCCTTTTCCCTCCTCAAACGTACCAGTGGTTGTGAATGTGGACTACAAATTCCTGAGGCACTGGGAAGCAGCCAGTGCCTGTGCCTGGAAGCAGGAAGAGTGCTGCTGTTGGACTACAAATCCTAGAGTCCTCGGGGGCACTAGGAAGAGGAAGTGAACACAAAGCCTGTGCTGGCTACGTACCAGACAGCCAAGCTCCAGAACCCCCTGGGCTTCTGGCTTGAGCCATTGTAGTCATGTGGCTGCATTTCCTGAATCAAAAGTAAATGTGTGCCCAGTTGTTTCTCAGTTTAATCTCTGAAACTGAGACTATCCTGCAGAGACTGAATTGATTCAGCCCCAGGCTTTTTGACTGTCTGTACTTAGCCAATCAGTGCTTAAAAACACTTTAAGGTGTTGATGGGCAGACAATCCAGGGATCAAAAGCTCCAGGAGTTGCCCCAAATTACTATTTAACAAGGCCCTGACTGTCCTTCTCCAGGAGACAAATGAATGGATTTGGCAGTCAGTGCAAAGAAGATTTTTCCATAGGCTATGAGTTTCCTCTGCAAATCAATAGCAGTTCTTGAACATTATTACACTAGAGACATCCCTGAGAGTTGACAAGAGCAGATTTATTTTATAAGCATCCTTAAACAGAAGAAGGTACACATGCTAAATGAAAAACCAGACATTCTGCAAATAAAACACAAGGACAAAATAATGGACTCTCCTCTTACTGATTAGGTTAAGGATGCTACCATTTTGTATTTAACATCAGATAAAAGTGTGCTTTTGCCAATTTACTTGTCTTTCACACCTGGTCTACAATATCAATTAAACTAATGTGAATAAGTTGAAAGCATACTTGAATGATGGCTGGACAAGATCTTCAGTACTGACATTGTTCTGAATTCATGTGCCAAATTCACATTTGATTTGAAACTTTCAATTATATTGACATGTTAAGTGCCACACACCTTCCTTTTTTATACACATGGTTTAGAAACTGCACCTATGGTAACCTGGACACCACTATTCTCCCATGTTTGTTTGTTTTTCAATAGCATAATGAATAAAATAGGAGTTATTTTTTCAATTTTCGATAATTTTTCAAGTAAACTGTCATATGTTAATATAATTGTTTGGTTTTTTTACAGCTAAATTAAAAAAAGAACTTGAAACTCGGTGTTGGAGTACCTGTCATTTAGGTGCCTAGGGACCCATTCACAGAGTACTCACATGTCTAACTTACCACTGAAGTTAGTGATAACTTAGCTGCCTAATGTCTTTGTGAATCTGATTCTTGTTCCCTAGAATTTGCGATTTGTTGAACCAGAGAGAGATAACAAGAGTGCCTAGTTTAGTAGTAAGTGTACTGATTTGGAGGCCTGCTTTGAGGACTATTTCTGCAGTTTAGGCAATGGCTGTTTAATATAAAATATATAAACAGACTCTGGAGCTGGGACTGGAATCCAGAATTCTCTTTTGCCATGAGTGCTATCACCACTTGGCTACTGAATCATGTTCGACTGCTGCTTTAAATAGGCCACTTTGTACTATCTTGAGGGCAATACCAGCAGAAAAGAAGCCTGTAACTTTTGACCAACTTCAAGTTATGCCTTTCAGTTATTTTTATGGCATAAGCACAGATTGATCTTTGCCATATTTTGGATGTCAGAAATGAACAAAGACTCCTCCTGAATGTAGCAGATGCTGAAATGCTGCTGGGAGGCCTGAAACAGAAGCATAAATTATCATTGTGACTGTATTTCAATGAGGATGATGACATAAAAATGTCTCATTTGCAGGATCATCAGACGCATCAATTTTCTGCTCTTCAGTAGACAAGTTTCAGTCAATGGTATATATGATCTTGAAGAATCCAAACAAACTGATTTCTGCACTCTGAGATGAGCACAAACAATTTTTATCTAACTATTTAATCTTAAAATAATGATCTCTACTTATTATTTCAGACCATTATTTGTTTGTTTCTTTCCAGCTCTTTCAAATTTAGGCATGTTTTGTTGGATAAATTCATGTTCCAGTGTCTGGTAATCACAAATCACTTGTTTATGATATTGCCTAGAAGCTGTTAAATTTAATACAGTTAGCATTCCCAAATTCAATACTGGGAAGATTGTCAAAAAACTTAGTATTTATTAAATAGAAACACAACATCAGTTATGTTGCTCAGGTGTTAGCCAACTTTACCATATCTTATTCTTCCACATGTCTTGACAGTGGATTCCACCCAATAGCATACTTGTCTCCAGGCACTAATGGCTGCACCCATTTTCCTAGCTACTTAGTTAACTCTGTGCTTCATTTATTCTTTTGGAATAAATATTTAGTCTAGTGGAAAAATTTTTCAACCTGAAATGATACTTAAACAGCAAATCTGCTATCATAGTCAGAAACTCTATTAGGTATAGTGAATGTCCCTGGTTTTAGATAATAGCTAGGAAGATTCTAGTAATAGATTTAAAAACCATGAGTTTTGTTTCCATTTGCTTCTTTTTACCTTGTAATTTTAAACTTATATCACTATTATTTTGTCAGTAACAAATGAAAATAAATCATTTGACTGAGGAACACAACCTCTGCTTTCAATTCCTTATTTATCATCTGAACAATAGTAAAACTGCCTTCTCTGTGCAACTGATAGAATTCATTTCCCACTGTTGCCAAAAGCAAATCCAAATGAAATGATCAACTTACTAGGAAAAGAATTCTAATAAGGAGGGCATAGCAGCTATAAAGCAAGGTTTTATTTACAAATGTGTCCAATTCCTCCTAGAAAGGAAATATTGATAGCACAGATCCTGGTTTTCTCTGTCAAAAAAAAAAATCCAAAATTCTCCAATTAAAATGCCCCAAAGCCATGTTTTTCTGTTATGATGACGAAATACCACTATATATATAGGTATCAGTTGAATGCAATGTTGTATTGATATATTTACAGTTTTGAAGCATTTTGGAAGCCTGCCAGTGCCTCAATCATTATAATAAATTATAAATACCTATGTACTTTGGTGTTTGCTTTTGATTTATCATGGAAAATCAGAGCTCCTCCTGCCTCTTTTGCTCAGCAAGAAATGGGTCCAGCTGTGGCTGCTCCCCACCCCCTCTGCTTTGAGGCACTGAGCAGCCCTGATATGCTGGTGACCTGCGCCTACCCCTACCCATGCTGTTGCCCCTCACTTCCAATTGCCAGCCCTGCTAGTGCCCCTCACTCCTGACCTGCAGCTCCCTGGCGCTGCCAGTTTTCCCTACTCCTGACCCACAGTCCCCCAACCTTGCTAGTGTTTGGGGTACATGTGGAGGCACATGCCCTCCCAGATTTCTGTGCCCAGTGCAGGGCATACAGCTGCAGCCTGGCCAGACTAGCACTGGGCAATAGCCACTTCCATGGCCCAGCAGGCAGGACCTGGAGCAGGACAGATTGCTGTGCTGCCATGGCTGCCAGGATGAGGTGCCCCCTGCCTGCCTGGCAGCAGCAGGGCACAACACTATGCTGCTGCTTCCAAGAGCCCCACACCAGTTGTGCCATCATGGTCGCCAAGATGAGGTACCACAGCAGTGCAGAGATTTGCCCCTGCTGTTGCTGGGCAGGCAAGGGGCACCTCACCTTGGCAGCCAAGGCAGTGTGTCACTCCTGGCAGCAGCAATGGTGGTGGCAGTACTGAGACTCTCCACTTTACCCTGCTCTCCCATGATGGGTCACCGTCACTAGGCCATGGAAGTGGCTCCTGCCTGGTGCCAGTTTGGCCAAGCTGCAGTCCCGTGCTCCACTGTGGGTGCAGAAATATCAATGGGCCACATGCTCCCCTCCCCCCCATTTCCTCCTCAATGCATTGCCTATGGGCCCATCCCCTCCCTGCAAATGCATATAGAGGTGGGGAGCCACCCTCTCCCCCATACCACCTGTGCCTCTGTCCAGCTGCCTGGCCAGGCCCCACGGTTCTGTCTTCCTGCCTGCTCCAGCTCCAGGCCTTCACCAAACACCCCCAGTGTGGGCAGTTCCCCTAGCCCCAGCCACCTCCTGCCAAACCTGTCCTACTCCCTCCCTCATTGTGCAGGTTCAATGCAAGCTGCTGCTGCCACCTCAATCTCACCATGTGTTTGTTCCCTATACTCGTCTCTTCCCCTCTCATGCTGCCTATATCTGCCACCACCCCACATGTTACTTATGCCTCCCCACCCCGTGTAGACTTACCTGCAGGGACCTTCAGGAGCTGCTCTCCACCATGCTGCCTGGTTGTATAGCTGGCCATGTGCATGTGTGCCTCTGATCACCCTTCTCCTGCTCCCTCTAACCCCAAGCAGCCACTTGCAGGCTGGAACTCTGCCAGCCTGCAAGAGGAAACCTGCCATTTCCCATGTTTTCTTCCTTTAAAGGAGAAAATCCATATTTTTCAATTGGAAATGGAAAATCTGGATCGCTACTGATAACAGAAAAAGAACAAAATTGCTGGTAAGTGTGGTTATACTACCATGGTTAGGCGACAGACAGTACTCTTGCAGAAAGGTTTGATACAATCAACAAAGGGTACAAACAATATAGTTCTATCAAACCTTCAAAATTCCAAAACTTACAGGATGATATTACCAACCCTGATATAGCCCTTCAGAGAGAGGAGTAAAAAAAAAAGTGAAGAGGTCCTAAAAGCTCTGGATTGAGTCAAGGGAGAACCCATTTGTAGGGGTAAGGAATGAGGGGTATGGCAGCAAACTGCTCTCCCAAGATCTTTACCCAAGCCTTGGCCCTGCTAGGAGTGAGGCTGAGAGAAAGAATCTTTCAAGCTGGAAAGATTCTTGTCTGCCAAGAGAAGCTGCTGATGTCTCCCTCCTTCCCCTGGGATGGTAAATCTCCAGGTCCAGTAGGGCACAATGAGCAGATTCCTATAAGCGGGAACATGCATTCCCCAGGGACAAATAGCCGTGGCAAATATTTGTGCCACGGCTAGTTGTCCCCATGGGATGCATCTGCACACATACTTTGGCACAGCAAGTTGCTCTGGGTGGGGTAGGGGAGGCTGGGGTCAACACCTGGGATGGCCCCAGCAGCCTCACCTTGGGTCCTGGGGGCCTGGGACTACAGCAGTGGTGATCTGGGCACGTGGAGCATGGCTGGCAGCTGAAGCATGGCTCTGGCCAGCCATGCTCCTGTTTCAGGTAGCGCACACTGTCACCACATGCCTTGCCCTGCTTTGTTCTGGAGCACGTTTTTTTGAAACCCGATGTCCAAAAAACCCACTGCACTGCAATTTAGTAGCACAGCAAACACACATATATGTGACATGCATGCTTTGTGGTACCCCAGATAGGCCTGCGGTGCTGTAAACCACACATGTGCACTCATCTGGACATACCCAGTGTGTCTTAAAATCACCTTAGCCTCATTCATTTTAGGTTGAAAGCATAGCACAAAGTATCACACAAAGAATTTAGCAGATGATTGTTTTCCTACAGAATTTTAAACCATCCTCTAGGATTCTGGAATTCTCTCACTGTTTTTGTTTTTTCCAGTTCAATTGTATTATATCTATGGGGTGAAATGGCATTACATACTATTTGCAAACAATACAGTTTGGAGAGGGATTTCACATTTTCTAAAGCGGGAGGGTTGTATGGATTGATTAGTTTTGGTTTTACCTATTTTCAACGTATATTATTTGAAACATTTGAAACTGGATCTTGTTTCTGACTGTGAAACTTTGCCACCAAAATTAAAGAGACATCTGCTTTTGGAAATTTGCTTCAGTTACATCTACATCCTTTATAATATGAGACATATTCAAATATTTATATGTAAAAGATTATCTGAGAGGGTATCTGCTTAAATATAGCAACCATATAGTAGTGCTAGAAAAGGTCACTCTTTAAGTAATGAAGCAATTGTTGAATATGTAATTCAGCAGCAGCAGAACTGCCTGAATTATGGTTTGTTAAACTCAAGTAAGTTCCCTAGTAATCCAATCTTTATTTCTGGACAGAGGAATGGTGATAAACATACTTGGGCAGCATAGAGCAGTTGAGTCTTTGACAGCATCGTGTTTTTTAACCACTACAATTAATTACCCAAGATACTGGCAGCAGTCCCAAGTCTCCTTCTTGAAGAAGATAAGCATCAGTAGAGTATTCTGCTTATTGCTAATGCATTTCATTTTCTGTTACATGATAAAATCAGACTAGACGTATCTGGTGTAAAGCATAACGTATAGATCATCCTAAACAAAAGTCTTCAAATTAACCTCTTGTTTTGGCATGTCCAATGACAAGAAAAACAAATACTTCATCATGAAGGTGACTTCTTCAGATTTCTGTGAGAGAATAATTAATGGCCTAACTAAAACCCCCCTAAAAAGCCTTCCTTCTTTTTTTCCCTTGATTTTCATGCTGTTGTTTCATTGCTAAACTATAAGATAACAGCTGTTAGCATCAGCTTGCTGAGGCAGAACTGAAGCTAAGGACCGGAGCAATACAGATTGCAGCCTGCAATTGAAATCCTAGGATAATTTATTTTATTTTACTTTATTTATGCAATTTATATGCTGCCCTTCCCACCAACAACTCAGGGCAACTTACAGTACGGAACAGTGGAACAACTTAGAAGGGCAACTAGAATAAATAGAATAAATGTCAAAATACAACAAAATAAAGCACAAACCCACAAAACAATGGCTTAGCTCTGGTTTCTAAATGCCTGCCCAGGTAGGAAGATTGTGGAGTCCTTCTACATCCCTAACAGCATGGGATTGCTGCAGCAGCCCACAGATTCAACTCTCTGAGTGCTGTCCCATGTGCCCATTTGCTTCCCTCCTTTCCAATATGTTGTTGTGTGCAGGGCTGCACCAGCTGTGGGAGAATCTCCAGGGAGAAGACATTCCAGACCTCCCACTCCTCACCCAAATACTTTACTTGTTGCAAGGCTGCATCTGCCCAGCTCCTAAAGCTGGACAATGCTGGACTGTCTGCTGTGGCTAAGACTCCTGAAGGCCTATGAGGTTCCTGAAGTCATACTCAGCATCTGGAATTGGCTACCCCACCTCCCCATGTTACACTACAGAATGGGCACAGGTCCAGGACATAGCTTGTTGCTCTCCTATAAGCACCCCCTCTGCATCAGCAGGTAACAACAAATTTAAATGATCCATATAAACAGGACAAGACTGGGCTTCCTCAACCCTAAACTCTGACTGCAGCAAAGTGGAGGTCTCAAAGCCATTCTGGATACCAGCAATTAGGTCTACAAATTTATATTTACATTGTCCTCTGAGTATGCCGCACATCATTAACAGACAAAAGAGATGTTTTAAAAAACAAACATTATTGAATTGCTGCGAAAAGCAACATGTGCTTAGTATTGAAAACCAGTTACAAAGTGGATTAAATGAAGCTGACACTGAGCACGGGCTCATGGGCCGCATCCAGATGTGCTTGACCATGCAGTATGTGGTGCCACAAAAACGTCTGCGGCGCCATATACTGCACATTCAGATGTTATCCATGCTACAAAGGAGTGCTGCACGTGCGCGTGCTGCTCTGGTTTTTTTTCCATGGTTTTTTTTGACTACTGGATATCAAGGATATCCCTGGATACCTCTGGATATCCAGGGGCCAAAAAAACCCACGGGAAAAAGAGTGGAGCAGCACATGCATAGGCAGTACGTGCTGCTCAAAAGTGGAGCCATGCTGTCCGGAGCTGTGCTGTGGCTGTTGGCCCCAGGAGGCCTTTAGGCCCCCAGGTAAGTTTGCTGGGGCCAGCCCAGTGCTGGCCCCAGCCTTCACTACCCCACCCAGGATAACTTTCACATGCTCAGGGAGAGCAGGGTCTGACAGTAAGGAAGTAGGGGAGGGAAGTGCCTGCAGGGGGAAGAAGTGTGGGAAGGGTGGGGGCAGAAGGCAAAGGTACTAACCCCCACCCCAGACATATTTTCCCTGCTGTAACAGTGGGAGGGAGACAAACCTCAAATAATTAGATTCTATACCTGGACAATCATATCAAATTTACAAATATTCCATATATAGAATATAATTATTGGGGTGGTCAACTTAGAATCAGGGTTGTCTTATATTTGAACAAATATGGTAATTCAGCAGATCAGTGATCAAATGACCTATGCCCACCTATTGGTCATCTAAGACAATATTCTGAGTGGCTCAGGTCCTCTCCACTAGAAGAAAAATCTACCATTCACCTCTCCTGATTTCTGAGCTTTCATAAAAAGGTAGATTCCCCCAGATGTCTGAAAATAAACATCTGGAATTGGATTGGCCTTTTACAAAGTATCTTCAAGGCAATTCACCACATCCAATTTTCAAAGTAGCCTATAACACACAATGCATATTTGACTTGTTTGTTTTTCCCCACTATTGTTCCTGTATTTAGCAGGCAATATGATTATAAAAACAAAAGTGCAAATACCTTATATTGCCTCGTTAAGGTTATGGTCTAAATTTAATTATGGTAATTTATGGCCCCATTGCACATGGTTGTTAAAATAGGGAGAAAAAACATGCACATATTGCACTGGCCTATAGGTTGACACAAACTGGCAGTATACTTTTAACTAAACTACCTCGTTAAATTTTAGGAGTCTATTATTTCTTGTCTTATTATTCTAAATACAGTACTGTGGTTTCTGTGACTCATGCATAGTAGCTCAGGACAGATTTCTTTTTGATGCATTAGTCATACTTCTCTCTGAACAAAAATGATATACAGTGTAACCTCTGCACTTCCAAATGTATTTAAGAAAAATACAACCAGATTATTTGGTGCCATAATTAACACTGGATTATAAACAAGTGTCACTCCTAAACAGCATTTGGGATTCAGACAGGGCTTGGAGTAGGGAAGAACATTCTCTTCTTTTAAATTCTTTTATGGATACTGCTGAGGAGAAATCATTACCGCTTGTTATTATTCTTCCATTCTTCTGGATATATGAGATGAAAGGGGAAAGTATAAAGGGCAGAGAAGATTGTTTCTCAGTAGATGAAGTCAAGCACCATGAGCAAATGCTTATTGTAAACCTTTTGTTCTAGGAAACAAAGGACACCCAGACACTGGCACTCACTGAGAACCACTGGATTTCAAAATAAAAAGATACAGTTCCCTATCTTTTCACTTGGGCCAGATTCCTATGAAGTCCTCATTTATTTGTGGCAGGATCTGGCTAGCCTATATTACCAGGACAGCTGTTACAAGAGAAATCTAGGGGGCTTCTGGATAGAGGTTAACAGAATTACAGCATTTGTGCAGTTGGTAAATTGAGTACCAGCAAGGACTCTGAGAAGAACTGATTATTGCTTTGGTGACTGAACTAAAATTTTGAAAAAAAAATGAAAATGGAATGAAATGAAATGAAACAAAACATAAATGGAAACGAAGGGCTGGACTGAGATATCGTTTAGAAGTACAATTATACAGTAGGCCACTTATATTCAGTACCCCAGTGGTTGAACACTTATCCAGGATGTAGAAACCATGGGTTCATTTTCTTTCTTTGTGAGAGGTGTTTGAACCCATGTCTTCTAGGTGAGTGTTGTAACCACCATGCTACAAAGACTAATGGAAATTAGTTATTTCACACATAGTGGAATAGCTTCAATAGGAGAAAATTAAAGCAGCACACCAAAGAATATCTGATAGACTGGTAACTAAGGTATTCTGTTGGAACATATCCAAGCCCTCTCACATAAAAGGGCAATTATCCATGCTATGGAAGTCAGGAATTCATTTCCCTTTTCTCTTATCTGCACCTGACAGGATTTGAAACTACTTCTTCCTGGGCAAGCGCTCTAAAAAGCAGATTAAATAAAAGCTGCAGTTCCTTTTTCCTAAATAGGTCCTGATTTTTTTTGTCAGCTAAAAGAATTTATGAATTTGTCCAAAAAATGTGATTACTTTTGTATGGACTGAAATCACACTTTGGGTGAATTTGCCAAACCACCCTCCACCCGCTAAAATACTAGGCCCAATAGCAATCAGTATTCCTATCCCAACAATACTTATTTGTGATGAAAGGTATCAGAAAGGTTAGTTAAGAATTAACTGTAAATTGCTCTGATGTCATTATATAAAAATCTCACTTATTGTGAATATGAAAAACGCGTCCATATAGCATAATGCTGAAATGACGAGATACTTTATTAAGTCAGTTTTAAGGATCTCCAGTCTTAAATCTTTTGTGAGATATAGAGTCATAAGTCTGAAACGGATATCAATGGTCATACAATCCAACTTCCTGCACTAATGCATGATTCATTATTCCTCAGCTATCCCAGATATAGGCATATCCAGCCTCTTGAATGCCTTTACTGCAGGAGATTACACAACTTGCTTGTTCCACTGCTATATTTCTCTTACAGTTAGGAAGTTTCCCTGTGATTGGATAAACCTCTGTAGTTTATCCCAATTTTCTGTAGTTTAAACCAATTGTTTCTTGTCCTGCTCTGTGAGAATATGGAAAATTATGTTTCTCTCTCTTCTTTATGGCAGGTTTTCATGTATTTAACATTTTCAAATATTTGAAAGACTGCTGTATAGAATAGGACAGTACATGAGGGACTGAGCTTGAACTGTATCAAATCTCAGGAGAAACTTTTTATATATAAAAGCAGTAGGCCAATGGAACAAGGTGAATTGTGGAATCTCCTTTCTTGGAAGTTCTCAAGATAATGGTAGGTAGACATTTGCTTAGCACAATTTAGGAACAGTGAATCCTACCTGTCTTTGAGGGCTTGGGTTGGATGACCCTTGACATCCCTTCCAACCCTGCAACTATAATCTCCTAAGAACATTTATGGGAACTATTTCTTATTGTAACCAAAATTATTTTTAGAGAATTTATGACATTTAGCCAAAATCTTTCTTTGTTTAGGTTCATTCAGTCACTCCTAGCTATTCTAAACAATCCCTCCCTCATTTACAGTCTTAAACTACTTTTAGATATCTAAATCTCTTTCATTAGTTGCTATTTAGACAAACGCTCCATATTTAGCTTTTACTTTTCCTCATAAATCATTCCTTTCCAGAGCCTTAATCATTTTTATTGCTTCTCTCTTAACTGTTGATAGTGCCTGTAAATGACGTGTCTACAACTGCAGAAAATGAGAGAAGGGAAACAGGAGAGCAAGGCTGAAATGGTGCCCTTAAGATTTAAGTGCTGCAGTGACAGTGTTTCTGTTAATATATGAATTGATGAGAAGGTGGTAGTACGTGGGTTATTTTAGTATATGTACATATATTCTTATTTGGAGGTTTTAATATTCCATACATGTGACAAACTCTCTACATCCAAAATTGTATTTCACAGGCATGATAAAAATAGACTTCAAGCCACTAAGATTGTTTTAGAACTCAGAATCTATCCACAATAATTCCTACTATGTAGCAACACCCTGAGCCTATATATCTAACCTTAATTTACAGAAAACTATTTCATGGACTCATTTACAGTATTTAAGATCTGTTATTCTTCAAAATTAGTTGTCAGTTTTCTTCAAGATATGACTTGGCAGACATATGTTGCATTTTTTACCCCAATATCAATAATGCCCTAATCTAATAGCTTCAATGTTAGAACAAGGATGCTTCTTTTCTCCCTGTGAGGGTAATGAATATTGGAAGCCTGGTATTTAATGTTTTATGGGTCAGATATAAGTTTTAATGAAACTATTCATAAAATGGAATCAATGTCTCTGATGAGAGATAGGACTTACTACTTACTATCTTTCTCATAGAGATGGCTTTATAACAAAGACCATTTTCAAAGATTTAGCATATAAGTGGCAGAAAGTCCCCTGAGACTTCAAGACAAACATCTTGTCTTGGAGTTCACTGAGCAAAGCACATATACAGTCAATCAGTGAGGTAGATGGATACAACTCAGGTATTTTCTGTGTGCATGTGTATGAAGGAGTCCACGTATGTCCACACATAGACAGAAAGTGGAGGCACAATGAAGAACAGATCTGTGCAGATCTATTATTAGCTTTTGTTATTGTGCATTTGTTCCACAAGTTATAAATAAAGAGAATTATAATAACTAGAATGTTAAGAAGGATTTTTCCCCTAAAGGAAACTCATTAAAATGTGCTAAAAATAATCCACTTCAATTTATGGTAAGTTATAATAGTGTGGTTTATACTAGCTTTACTCCTTTGTTAAGGGCCTAGCAGGGTCTTATTGCAGATCTAATTTTCTGAGGGCTTTAAAACAGTAGGTTTACATTTGTTTTGGTATGAAATCACAAAAGGTTTTGATTCTAGATTAATTGTTTTAATTTCACTTAAGTGTTTTGCCTAATGCATTAAACAGCCTTTTCTATTTACAGACTAAAGGTGTGTAGAAAAAGCAGACTTCTCAAAGCTTAAAATGTGTAAAAAGATAAAACAGATGCATATATGGAAAAATATAAAAGATATCAGATTCACCCAAAGAACCTTGTCTGCCTATGTCCTTAGACTAAAATGGCTACAAACTATACCCCTATATGGAAAAACAATATTTTTTCCTCAATTAAATATTGGTCTCTTTGAGATCCTTTATTTCTACAAGGTTTGTTGCATTTACTTGATTTGTGGGAAGGTCAAATTTTTTTAAATGAACATTATATACACTTTCCAGGAACAAATCTAATCTAAAGTGATGTAGAAAGGACAGTGTTTATAACTATTTAGACCAAAATGAAATTCTAACTTGATCTTAGAATTACAAAAATTTCACTCCCAATCTGCTTGATGAAGTGACTGCATAAATGGCAAGCAGAAAGAGATGTTGTCATGCAAAAGGAACAATTATATCCCTTATAATTTCAATTGGGAGTTACATAAATACGTCTGTATAGATATATACAATGGATTGCCAAGGAAGAGTTCTCTGTTTGTTTTTTTTAAGCAGATAAATGCACAGACATCTTTAGGCAATGGAATATTCTTCCAAATGAGGTTCCTAAAGTTGCCCCATGAGCTTTAAAAGTATTTGCTTCTGGATCTTTTGTTCAATATACCATGAACACTTTCAGAATGGGTCTGACGAGGATTTCATGACTACTAAAGTTTCAAATGGGATAAATGAATCCAAAACCTACAAGAAGCGTAACAATTACAACTTTGTGAATTTGGCAGGATTAACTACTCCTAATTCATCAACCTTTTACCAGTCATTCACTCTCATAAATGAAGAAACAAAGGATACTGAAGACTGGCATAGATTATGTAAACCTGACAGAGATAATATGAATAGTGCAGTAGAAGTTATATTCTGCCAGTTTTCTGAAGAAACAGCTATGCTTCTGCAAATCAAAGGGATCAAAAGGATAAAGGGTTTTAAAAAAACCCACAATTCCTCAATGTTTGAAATGAGACACCCAGGAAGATAGCAGCTTCAACCCAGGGAAAGCATAATAATCTCAGATGCTAAACTATACGTGAAATGATTTAGATTCAGATAATCACGTCGTTCCACAAGTGGGAACGTCACCACAGGAGAACACTGAATAAATAGCAACGGTCCATCTAATAATAGGTCTAATGGAAATAATTCCTCTTAACATTCAGGAGCAAAAAGTTGTCCTATATCCTGAATGTGAAGATTTTATCAAGGTTTTTTCTTGTTTAGATAGGTGTCTAATATAGGAAGAGAGGACTGACAGGGTCATCAACTCTAGTCCCTTCAAATAACAGACAGACACTGTGCAGATTGCATTGTAGGCGGTGACTCATGACACCACCTAAGAAGCCAAACCCTCGTAGTGAAATCAAACCCCTTGTAGTAACGCCTGAAGCC
>JAGPOW010003642.1:96659168-96688189 GCA_030014935.1 Caiman crocodilus | reverse complement strand
GCGATCTCGCGATATCTGATCTGTCTAGCAGCCAATAAAAGGGAAATCAAAGCCTAGTGCGGGAAAAAGAAATTAGTTAGAGAGCGTTCGTTCTCGCCCCAGGAGTCTGTGGAAATTAAGGCTCTCAAGGTGCGACAGACACAACATATAATTGTTTTTGTAAAATGATCAAGATCTATTTTTAAACTACTACAGTCAATCAAGAATATACAACTGCATATTTATAGAGAATGATCATACCCCTTTTAGCCTCTGTATTCCTAGGCTAAGTAAGCCCAAGCTCTTCATTTTTAAGCTGTCTACTCCCTTGATCATCCTAGTTGTCCTTCTTGGCATCTATTCCAATTTGAATTTCTTTCTTTCAAATGATTGATCAGAAATATGCATAGTATTCTAGCTGAAGTCTCACCAGTGCCTTGTGCCATGCCATTCATACTTTCCTATCTCTACTGAAAAAACATTGCCTGATGTATCCTAGGATATCCCTTGCCTTTTTCACAACCACATCTCATTAATAGTTCATAGTCACCCTGTAATCAACTAAGGAGATGCCCTGCATCAATAGATGAAGGTGCTTTTTACCTTTGCAGATTGAGATATTTCTGTTTTGACACAAAGATACGGATTTTCAATCCAAGCTTAGGTCACTGAGGTTGAAACATTTGGCCAGAAGCTATAGAAATGAAAAATCTCAATGAACATTGGTAAGACATGAAAATAACAGAAGCCAAAAACATTGTAAGGTAGAAGATTTTTTACTGTTGTCTAAAGTCCTAAAATGTTCATTCTTATTACTCTTCCCAGGAATACAGTTTAGAATTTCAATTTCTTGCATTTCTTTGTAAATAAAATCTTGAATTTCATCCTCAACACATCTAGGACCTAAGTACCAACATCAAGTGAAACAACATAAACCTAGAATAAAGTATTTTGCTTTTGTGGGGTAAATCCACATTGTTCAAATCAGGGCAGAACACGGCCTATTTTTTCCTATACATTTCAATAGATTGGGCAGCAAAAGGGCATTATTTGTGTGGCTGAATTTTTTGCTCTTAAAAGCAGACATGTTGTAATTATGCTTAGCACCCAGTCACTGACTATTTTAAATTCTGAATGAAATCTCTTGCACTGTATTGTTATACAGCAATAACATGAAAATACTTCACTTGTACTTGATTGGCATATAACAAGGTATGAACAATCTCTGTGCATTGTAATGAAATGAAACATGTGACCTTAGAAGCTGGAAGATGTTGCCAAAAATTTGAATTGTATCCAAAATAAGAATGTCTGTTTTCCCATACAATCTGCTTTATACAGAATATATTAGTATCTCAGCACTGCACAGCTGTGTTTTTCTATCGAAGGAGGATAATGCCTGCTTTCAGATTTGAGGCAAAAAAAATCCATCTAATTGGGTTTGGTACCTTTATCTGCATTCAAGCTGCTACTTATTTATTTTTAAATAACTGCATTCTGGCAACATTTTACATGCCTGAATGGAACAAATGCTGTTAAGAGGAGTTACAAGTTCTGTATCAACTTCCAGCTGTGGTGTTCCAAGAAAAAAACATTCTAGAAAAAATGGTTATAAAAGGATCTTGCTGCTTCTTGACCTTTTAGTTTTAAGCTGTGACATCAAGCAAAATTACCTCTTGATCTGAAGAAACCATAACCCAGTGCCCAAAGTAGTCTGGATTTTTTTTTCCATTGGCTGAAATAGCTTTTATGACCCAGGATGCTCCTCCCCTTCATTCTCACGGAATACTCTCTTGCCTAAACCCCACTCATTTCTTACTTACTTTTCTACACTCCCTGCAGGATGCAACACAAAAAAGTTCTGCTGAACTGAACCATGCACCACATTCAGATCAGTCTACCCCGTACATTCAATTCACATTCAAAATTGACTGGATTTCTGTCTCCCTCTTCTGCTGCCAAACTGGGCTCATTCTGTCAAGGATGGATCTTCCTTACCCATGGAGGGAACCTTAGGCAACCTGCACCTGCAGACAGTTTGAACTCACAAAGCCCAACTTCCTTTTAATTTACTCAGGGCTATAGATCAGAAGAACTCCACTAACTTAAATCAGAATAACACTACTAGAATTCAAAGCCTGCACAAAATGTTAAGAACACTAAGTACAAGTGTAAGTCTATCCATAAATCTATCCATATTCTGGAATTCAGCTGGACTAAAGCACATGCTTAACAAGAAGCGTTAGTTTATGTGCTGTCCTGAAAAGAAATGTAGTCCTAAGAAAGGATCTATGGGAGAAGAGAATAGGCTTATATTTTGAAACTCTCAGGCACCGGATTCCTACCTGGTATAAACAGCCTTGACTTCAGTAGAAGTGAGGTATCAGCCCCTGTAAGATGAGAATGTCTATCCAGTGTGTTCTTGCCTCTCTTGCATTGATAGAGCTGCTTTCTTTTCACAGTTCTGTATATGAATCACAACCTTACAGTTTCTAACAAGATTTATTTGCACTCTTAACTCTTGTGGTTCTATCTTGTTTGATAAAGGGTTTTATGCTCTGCCACTTTGATATTCCAGTGTTTTATAGCAATGTACAAAATGATACGGGTACCGTCTGTCATGTGTGGCTCTTTTCCATTTCTCTACCAAGGAAATGTTCAAACACTTTTTTTTTGTTTTTGTCTCTTTTTATTGAATATTATCAGTTTAGAATACAGAATCATAGAAAATTGGGGTAGGAAGGGACCCAATGCACTCTCTCAAGGCAGGACCATCCCCAACTAGAACATCCCAGCCAAGGATTTGTCTAGCTGGGCCTTAAAACCCCCAAGGATGGAGATTCCACAGCCTCTCTGGGTAATCCATTCCAGTGCTTTACAATCATCCTAGGGAGAAAGTGTTTTATAATATCTAACCTACACGTCCCTCACTACCACTTGAAACCATTGCCCCTTTTTTGGTCATCTGCCACCACTGAGAACAGTATAGTTCCATCCTCTTTGGAAACCCCCTTCACACAGTTGAAGGTTGCTATTAAATCCCCTCTCAGTCTTTCTTTCTCCAGACTAAATAAACCCAGTACCCCCAGCCTCTTCTCAGAAGTCATGTGCCCCCAGCCTTCTAACAATTTCCATTGCCCTCTGCAGGACTCCCTCCAATTTGCCTGCATCCTTTCTGAACTAAGGGGCCCAAAAATGGACTGTCCTCCAGATGTGGCCTCATTAGTGCTGAATAGAGGGGAATAATCATTTCCCTCAATCTGCTGGTAATGTTCCTACTGTTGCATCCCAGTATGCCATTTGCCTTCTTCACAACAAGGGCACACTGTTTGCTCATTCCTGAATATGAAGAATTATTTCCTTATACTTTGTTTACATAAGGAAGCAATAAAGGTGCTTTGGTTTAAATTATATATTTAAATTGGTTCATATCCCCAAGCAAACACCTAACTTGAGTGCCTAATTGAGGTTTAAAACAGGTTCTTAAACTACTTAAGATAAACCAAAAAATGCTTGGTTTCAACCAAAACATGGGATTGTATTATCTTATGCACGGACTTATCTAAATTAGCTTAAAATATACCTTTAGTTGAACCAATGCAACCATTTTATATACCCAAGACCTAAATTAAAGCTAAAGAGAATTTCATTGTTGTTTTATGAACCAGAAACAAGTTAAAATACTGTGAAGAAGCTACCTTAAAAGCAGCAATTTATTCTGAAGGAGAGAGATAGTTTAAAGGATGTGCTTTTTATGAAGGAGAGTTGGCTTCTCACTAGCTTTTTTCCTCCTGAAGCATTCCCTTTTGAAGAAGCACAAGCTGAGAAAAATGAACATTATCTCAGTCCATTAGGCCTTAGCTAAACTTCTGACTACACTTTGGTTTAAATCCTATTTCACCTTTATGGTTAAGTACAGTGGTTCAAAAAGCCAGAGGTGGAATTGATTCAATCTTTTCAGGTTTTTCTAAGCTGGCTAGATAGAACTGGTAACAAACTGAATTGATGTTCAGTGTTTCAGTGGCCAAAGCAAGTAGAAGTCTCCACTGGCCCAGGCCAGGAGCCTGCGTGCGCCTCCTGTTCACGTGCGCCTCCCGTTTTGCCAGCCGTTTGGCAGTCCACACCTGTTTGGCGGCTGGACACATGATTCCACCCCCTGTTGTCAGCCACAGGGAGGGTGAGAGGCATCAGACAAGTCTCTCCCCAGCCCCCTCCCCTCATCAGCTATCCACCTCTTAGAGGAGCCAGAGCAGGGCATGCCGTTGGCCCAGAACCAGCCCCCCAGTAGGGGCTTGCATGGTGCAAGGGAGGGGAGTCCCATGCAGAGACTTTTCCCCCTGCCTGAAGCCCGGCAAACCAGGTTGGTCCCAGCCCTTCACCAGCCCCTAACCCGAGAGGTGGGGATGGAGGAAATGCAACCCCTGGCCCAGGACTGGCCTCCTTCCCTGGTGCTGGGTTGGAGGGTGTGTTCCCCTGCTTCTCAAAGAAGCCAGTGGCTAGCAAGGGGATGGAACTGGGGCTTTCCCAGCCCAGGGAGCTGGGCTAAGGGTGTGGAGAAAAGCCCCTCCATCAGGACTCCCCCCATGCAGACCCCTCTTAGGGGGGCTGATGCCAGGCTGCGGGGGTGAGTCCCCTCCTCCCTCAGAGAGGCTGGCAACTGGTGAGAGGGTGGCACTGGAGCTGGGGCTTTCCTAACCTGGCTTGCTGGCTTTGGGCAGGAGGAAAAGCCTCCCCACCACGGGCAGCTGGTGAGAGGGTAGGGTTGGTGCTTTCTTACCTTTAGGGCTTGCTGGGCTGGGAGAAGGCGGGGGGAGGCAGGGCTTCCCCTCATGTTATGCAGACCTGGACTATGGGTGCCAGGGCTTCATTCCTCCACACTCCCATCCCACCCATCCCACCAGGCTGACAGGATGCAGAAGCTTTACTGCTTTGGCTCTGTGACAGCTGGGGGCAAGGCTGGACTGTGACAGCTGGGGCACAGCCCATGTCTGCAAAGCATCCTGGGATGCTGGAGGGCTGCAAAGTAACTTGAATTGGGAGGGAGATTGGGGATGTAAGTTGAACAGACTGATTTAACCTAAATCAGTTAGCTCTGATACTACGTGGGGGGGTAGCTCTCTATGTCAAGGAAAGCTATGCATCGCTGCAAGCCAACATTGGTACCCATGGTGGACTTGAGACCCTTTAGGTTAAAATCCATGAAGAACACGGCCATAGCCGTTCTATCCATAGAAGACAGGGGATACTATGTTGGAAGTCTACTACAGACCCCCATGCAGGGTCAAGATCTTGACCAGGAGTTTTCCAGGGAATTGGCTGAGGCCGTGTGTTCCCAGTGTATGGTTGTCATGGGAGACTTTAACTACCCAGACATCTCATGGGAGAAGCGCTCAGACAAATCCAAGTGAGCACAAAGCTTTCTCTTGTGCGTGGATGACCTTTATCTGACACAGGAAGTCTACGGGCCAATGAGAGGTAAAATGCTGCTTGATCTGGTACTAGCAACTAGGGATGACCTAATCAGTGACCTAATGATTGAAAGGAAGCTGGGTGACAGTGACGACACGCTGATCACCTTCACCATCCACTGTAAAACTGGCAAGTCAGTCAGCAATACAGAAGTCCTCAACTTCAAGAAAGCTGACTTTGACAAGCTCAGGAGGCTTGTCAGTGAGGCCCTAAAGGACTACTACCCAAAGGGGAGGGGAGTTCAGGATGAGTGGTAGCTTTTCAATGAAGTGATCCTGGATGCGCAAGCAAAGTCTATCCTGTCTTGGAGGAAAGGCAGCAAAAAGGGCACAGCAGCCCCCTTAGCTCTCCAGGGAACTAGCGGACCTCCTGTGTCTTAAAAGGAAGACCTACAAAGGATGGAGAAATGGAACCACCACCAAGAGGAATACTCTGCTCTGATCTGGACCTGCAGAGAGCAAACCAGGAAAGCTAAGTCTGCGATGGAACTCCAGCTAGCTACAAATATTAAGGACAATAAAAAGTCCTTTTTTAGATATGTGGGGAGCTGGAGGAAAAGCAAGGGCATCATTGGTCCCCTGCTAAACCAGATGAGACAACTGATAACCAATGCCCAGGAAAAAGCAAATTTGCTAAATGAGTACTTTGCATCAGTTTTTCACCATCCCATGAGACAACGCTGCCCACTGTGGGACAGGGAGGCCTGGGTGAGGAAGATTCCTTACCTTCCATCAAAGGTGACCTTTTGAAGGTACACCTTGACAGGTTGGCTACTTTCAAGTCAGCCGGCCCTGACAGTTTACACCCAAGGGTACTCAAAGAGCTGGCAGGCATCATAGCTCAGCCCCTGGCATGGATCTTTAATAACTTCTGGTGCTCTGGTGAAGTGCCCAAAGATTGGAAGAAGGCTGGTGTGGTGCCTATCTTCAAGAAAGGTAGGAAAGTAGATTCGGCAAAGTACAAACCCATTAGCCTGACCTCTATCCTGGGGAAGGTATTGAAAAAATTTATCAAAAAGGCCATCCTATCCAAGCTAACTGGCAGCAATATCCCAAGGGATACCCAGCATGGGTTTGTTGCGGGTAGGATGAATCTCATTTCCTTTTATGACCAGGTGGCCTTTTACTTGGACAAACGGGAAGAGATTGTCATATATCTTGACTTTAAAAAAGCCTTCAATCTGGTATCCCATGATTACCTCTTGGCAAAACTGGCTAACTGTGACCTCAACCTCACCATGATCCACTGGATGGCAAACTGGCTCCATGGTAGGACCTAGAGGGTGGTGGTTGATGGAAGTTAATTGTCTTGGTGTCCTGTTACCAGTTGAGTCCCTCAGGGCTCTGTTCTAGAACTCTTAATTTTTAACATCTTCATCAATGATGTAGACATTGGTGTCAGCAGTGGGCTGATGACACCAAACTCTGGGGTAAAGCATCCATACCTGAGGACAGCAGGGTGACCCAGGCAGATCTAGACAGGCTCATGAAATGGGCAGATGAGAACCTGATGATGTTTAATACTGAAAAATGCAAGGTTCTCCACCTTGGGAGGAAAAACCTGCAGCTTGCTGATAAGTTTGGCAGTGCTACGCTGGTTAGCACTACAGATGAAAGGAACTTGGGGGTCATGATTGACCACAAGATGAACATGAGCCTTCAATGTGATGCTGCAGCTAGTAAAGTGAGCAAAATGCTGGCTTGCATCTATAGATGCTTCTCAAGCAAATTCTAGGACGTCATTGTACTCAGCCTTGTTGAGGCCACAGCCACAGTACTGCATCCAGTTTTGGGCTCCACAATTCAAAAAAGATGTGGAGAAGCTTGAGAGAGTGCAGAGGAGAGCCATGTGCATGATCAGAGGTCAGGATAACAGACCTTTTGACAAGAGGCTGAGAGCCATGGGACTCTTCAGCCTGGAAAAGCGCGGGCTCAGGGATGATCTGGTGGCCACCTAAACTTTATTAGGGGTGCTCACCAGGATCTGGGGGAACATCTATTCACCAGAGTGCCCCAATGGATGACAAGATCGAATGGTCACAAACTCCTCTGCAACTGTTTCAGGCTGGACATAAGGAAGAACTTCTTTACAGTCCGAGACCCCAAAGTTTGGAATAAACTGCCACCGGAGGTGTTTCAAGCACCCACTATGAATGCCTTCAAGACACTTCTGAGTGTTTATCTTGCTGGGATCCTATGATCCCTGCTTATTTCCTGCACCTGAACTTGATGATCCTCTGGGGTCCCTTCCAGCCCGAATGTCTATGAAATCCAACCAGGTTTATCTTAAACTGGGTTCAGCCATTTTGAAAATGATTTATGTGCACTGAACTTCTGTTATATTACATGTTTGAATTGGTTTCCAATCACTTATACAAGGTTATATGCAACCCCTGTCCCTTGACTATATGCCTAAGTGATACATACATAGCTGGGTAACTGGAACTTTTGACACTCATGTAAAGTTTGGACCCTACATAGGTGTTTGTCATGATCTTCCCTTCTGAGCATGCTCAGAACTGTATTCTGGATATACAGGAACCTAGGTGGAATAGAATTGCCTAATTAATGCATACTACCAGATAAGTTTCAAAATTTTAACTGCAGAAAGGGAATGACTACAAAGTGGAAGAGGAGAAGGTGACAGTCCAATCTTTTAGCCCAATAGCTTAGGGGCTAGGGCATATGCTCAAGGAGCGAGAGACCCTGGTCCTTAAGGCCCTTCACCAAGAGGGTTGAACACTAGACTGCTATTGGTCTAAAAAGAGGGAGAATCCCTCCATTATTTTACTTTCAACATATATTTGTATACTTCTATGAGCTTATCCTGATGTAGGTGGCAATACCTCAAATACCACAGACTGCAGTAACCTTGCTACAAAAAGATGAAATAAGCTTGGGCCCTTAAACATGTAATTAGACAAGGGAACATACAACATTGTTTCAAGTTGCAGTATAAGCAGGAACTGTTTCACCAGAGCTAAATTAAAACATTGTATATTTCAAGATTTAAATCAATCCTGTTTAACTCCATCTATTCATCATGTTGGAGCAGGTCAGTTGATTAGATCATAGCTTAACTGCAAATGGTAAACAAGTGTTGGATTTAATATTAACTCACTCCAGCACTCATCCCCTCATCCCACAGGTTATTCCATAATCCATAAACACACACACACACACTACTAGTATATGATACTATATTCTATGCCGTATATTATGGGTGCATCCAGATGGGTGTGCATGTGCAATTTGCAGTGCTTCAAAGGTGCTTCAGGTGCTGCAAACTGCATGCAGTGCACATGAACCCATTTACTGCACTGTTCATTTGCAATGTGTTGCCAAAATTTGATAGTGGGAGATCTCAGTGTAAAAAAAAATGCCACTAAAAGAGTGGGACAGCAAGCCTGGCAGCAGTGTGCACCACCAGAAAGAAGGCCTGGCCATCCAGAGCTGCTGGCCAGGCTATGTGCAGCTGCATTGGCACTGCTGTTGCCCCAGGAGGCCCCCAGGACCCTAGATAAGGGTGCTGGTCCCAGCATCCCCTACCTCACCTGATCTGAGACAATTTGCCATGTGCTGGAGTATGCATGCAGGGAATGCCCTGGGGCACAAAGCAGTGGCACAAATATATGCTGCTGCAATTTATACTATGGCAAACACACATACCTGCATATGCACACTTATCTGGAAGCACCCTATGTGCGCATACAGATTTTCAGAGGTTAGATCAGATATAAATGGACACCTAACTCAGAAAGCCCACATGTGGATTTTAGACTTAGATCCCTAGTGCCAAACTGTACAGACATTCCCCAAAAGTTAGATTGGTCAAAAAATGGTTGTCCCAATCTAACTCTAGTTCACCTGAGAGGTGCACAAAGTTAGGTCAGGCACAGTTCAATCGATCTGACTGAACATCTGAAGTCATTTGGAGCACAGCTGCAAGTCTGGGAAAAAACATCTGCTTGCCTTAGCTCTGGGGCTTGCATTTTCCCTACCCCCCTGACCTGCACTGTGAGCAAGCTATTTTTAGCTTCCTGTCCCCTGCCCCATCGACAGATGAACAACTACTTTAAACTGCAAGAGCGTGGGGAGGAGCTCTCCAGATCTTGCCAACCCCTTTCTGGAACTCACCCCTAGAGCCACTAGTCCCATTTTCCCATCAACACTCTCCCTGCAGAGCCATTAGTCCCCCTGGTGACCTACCTCACCCTCCTTCCAGTTAGATTCTGCTAACTGCACCCCACCCTGATTCAACCAAAACCTCCTTATGAACTGTACTAGTCCCCTACACCCTACTAATGCTGTCCCAACCCCACCAACCCCACCCCCCCATAGTCTCCCACTAGCTCCCTGATCCCTATAAATCCCACTGCAGACCCTGCTATGTCCCCAATTTTGCCAATGACCCCATGGTCCCACTAGCCCTTTCACCTGATCTTGCCTGCTTGTTTCCCTAATTTGACTTACCTTAGACCAGGATGCTGGCACTTATCTAATCACTGACATCAGGCAGCCATCTTTAATCTGATCTAGCCTCCAAAGCTTCCAAGTGTAATGTCTCTATGCACCCTATGGCATGGCATGGTTGTCCAATATACAGATCAAATGTCCAATACAGATCAAAGGAGACATAACAAAATAAGTCGGTCAATGGTGCTTGGCAGTGGTGTGTGAGAAGAGCCCAATGCAAAAGTGGCAAGCCTTCCCACAGCGTCTACAGGTCCACTTGTCAGATGGAGGTTGAAGCACACTCTGTTTCTTGGCTTGCCTATGGGCCTCAGCCTGGGCTCTCTGATGATACTCTGCATTGACTGCACCAGCTTTGACTCGGCTTCTCTAGACTGAGTGGTTGTGGGCAGGGTTCTCCCAGGTGTCAGTGGGAATGCTGAATTTCTTGAAACCTTCTTTGCTTGACCTTGTTGCTGTATCAGAGCTTTGGCTTTCCTCTGCAAGGCATTTCTTGAGTTGGCCAAAAAGCACAGCTTTTGGCAGATGAGCTTGAGGCAAGTACTACATGTGTCCCAACCAGTGAAGCCAATGTAGTCTGCATAGACTGTAGGCTGGTCCTCTCAGGGATCTCATTGCTGGTGATCCTTTGGTCTCAAGTGACTCCAAGGATTGTTCTGACACAGCAAAGGTGGAAGCTGCTCGATCTCTGCTCCTGCTTGGAGTAGGTGACTCAGCTTTCACAGTCATAAAAGAGGGACAAAAGCCTGATAGATGGACACCTTTGTGTTCATGGGTAGCAGCTTGTTGTTTCAGACACACATGAGGTAAGTTTGCCAAAGGTGATAGAGGCTTTGCTAATTCTCAAATCAAGTTCTCTATCAAGGCTAAGTAAGTTGGTAATAGTTGAGCTGAGACAGCAGAAGTGGTCTATGCTATCCAGAGCTTCATTATTAACATAGATTTTGGGTGGGATGTTGGTGCAACATGACAACTCATTTCTTGATACTGATTGCCATGCCAAACTTAATGCATGCATCAAAGAACTTGTTCATCATCATCTGCAATTCATCAGGTGAGTTAGAGACAAATGCAGCACCATCTGCAAAGAGCAGAACCCTTACAGTGACCTGGGTGACACTTTTTGCCCTAAAATTGTCTTGTGTTGAAGAAGCTGCCACCCAGCCTCAGTTCAATTAGTACACTATATTGTTCATTTCCAAAAGTGTACTTAAGAAGAATAGAGAAAAAGATGCCAAAGCTGGTAGGCACTAGATACTGCTTCATGTCAGTATCAATGCTAAACTCAGGTGATGCTTCATTTTCATACTGGATGGTTGCCTTCATTCGCTCATGAAACTCCTTGAATAGGGAAAACACCTTTTGTGCTATATATCCTATGGTATACTACAGAAACTATATAAACTATACATAAAGATATCTATTGGCAAGTAACAACGGAATAAACCATATCTCCATCTGTGAAAGATATAGCATTAACACAAGTGATGTGAAGATTAATTAGTTAATATCTTTAAAGTGCTCTGAAGAGAAATAAATATTATATTTGTGGTAAGTTTTATTAACAACAGCTAAATAACAGTGGAAAAGGTGGTGTTAAATGGGTATTACTTGCTCATTGTTCCACAAAGAATACATTCAAGCTGCTGGAGATATCTGTTTAAATACATAATTATAAGCTCTTTTTAACATAAGCAATATTTCTTCTGTTAGCTATAAAGGTCATCAAGGAGCAGTTACAATTCACCAATTCTTCACATAAATACACATTTGGAAAAACACGTAAGAAAATGCCTTGAATAATGTTTTGACAAAAGTTATGATTGTGCAATGTTATTTACTCTTTAGAATTTACTATGAAACTGGGATTTTTTTTCCTTTTCAAATCTGTGAACAGATTTTAATCATGGTCTGGATCATTCTACAAAATTCATGATTTTTAAAAATAAAATCAGTATTTCTGAGTAAAGCACAGCTATCAAATCATATTGAAAATAATCCACTTCTATATTTTACCTACTAGTAATATTTTAAGTGGTAAAAATAGCTTCCAGGTTAAGACTGTGAATCAAATTGTAATATTCTTATGTCAGAATTGAAAGTCATAGCATTTTTAACTTCTAGTGGACCGTAAAGAATAATAGTAGATATAATCCTCATTTACAAGTGGCCAAGATATGTTGAACTCATGGTTGGATGTATTTCCTTGATAAGAAACATAGAAATTCAAATACATGCACACGCACAGAGAACACTGTATTCCGATTCGAATGTACTTGCAATTATGTTAACTTTTGAGCAGGGATATTAGGTAGTAAAAGCAAAATGAACCTTTTACACTCAAGAGACAGAGTAATCATTAGCAGACTCAATGACCGGATATTTGCTCTGTTACTGCTCATTTTAACAGTGTTCCAACTGGTTTTCAATCTTCCTCACATTCATTAAAACCTTTGATATGATCATGTTCCTATATCTGTGTTTCCACCAAACCTCTCAGCTGCTTAAATTTAGATGTCAGTCAAAATAATCTTAGGGGGGAGGGACTACATTTATTGCTTGGTTTAAAACTTTGTTTTTTTCAAATAATTTTTGATTTTGAAAATATGAGTGCTCTTAAATTTTCCACCACTCAAGTCCAGAGGTCCCAATATTCCATTAACACCTACTTATACAAAGCTGAATGGACCTGATTTGTAGTGGCTGTTAACTTTTTTTTTGCCAGAGAATCCTTTTTTCCCATATAAATTATAATTTATAACATAAATAATATGTTCAAAATCTTCCCCACTTTAGTTATAATGCAGCTGTAATAGAAAATGGTCAGATACATGAATAACATGCATTTTCACATATCTGCAAGGAGTCATAGGCATTCATACATATGGCCCAGAAGGCAAATCTCCAAGAAAATGAGCTGAGAAGCTCATTCCTGCTGAAGTGAGCTTTGAAGAAGGCTTTACAAAGCACAAGACTAGCCTGTGAGGTAAATCAAAAACAACCAACATAAAAAATAAAGAACCTGTAAAGTTATTTTGCTGCTTAAAAGAGGAGAGACTAGCTTGTAATTAGCAGAAACTATTAGTTGGTAAGGTCTAAAGAAAGCAAAAAGATCCTTTTTATTCCTCATTTAGTTTGTACTTACTTTTGGCAGAGGGGGGAAACAGCTGCAAATTGGAAATTCCATTTACATGCATTTTCATATCAAAATAGGTATCTTCACATGAAAGTCAAAGAAACCTTTCTGAAATATGAGCTTTTTAAGTTTTTCAAAGAATTATTTTCAAAAAGGCAAGCACCTCATCAGCTCTCCCACAGACAAATCTTCAAATACTGGTTCTGAAGAATTGCATTTAAAAGTGCGTTCAGTTATACAGCAAGCAAGAGAAGCTGAAGAAAAGTCTTTGAATCTGAACTACAGCTCATCATAATCTGGTTAAAATTATCTTCAGTACCACCTGTCATTATTAATGCAGGGAGAGAGGTGGAAAAATACCTTCAGCCTAGCTACATTATTGCAAATAGGGTCCATCTGCTTCTTGCTGTTCTGTCATATAATAATAGCAATTATATTTTTGATGGATTTAAGAACTTGCCTGTAGTGGTTGAATGTGTAACTGCTTTTATTTAAAATCCTCTTGGCACCCTTTACACCCAATATCCAACATAAAATTACTCAGCTGTTAACATATTTTAGTGTTGGGTCTTTTTTGGTTAAAATGAGTATGTTAGTTAAATACAAGCTTTAAGTAAAATCCAGTAACCAATCTGTACATCAGCATAATGTAAGAGGAACCATTATTTTCATACATAAAGAGTTTTGAATTGCAAGGCGCTGAATGTTCTCAGTTCCCACTGAGATTATTAGAAAACTGAGGGCTGAGTGTACTGTCCTAACAGGATTGAGTGGTTTAGTTCAATATATGAAAAATATTGAAAATTCTACTCAACTTTTTATAAATTCACATAGGAGTACTTAATATGCTTAACAGTGTGCTACTATTACCAGTATGCAGGTTATGACAGAGGTGGGAATGAACTTGCTCAGGTAATAGCATTGCCTTTCAGGCTTGATGCTAAGTGTTTCAATTTACGCTAAAGACTCATTTGTCCAATATGCAGGAAGGAAACTCCTCAGATTACCTTCCGTTTCCCTCCAAGTGTTTTTTTCCTTCCTTTCCTAGCGTGTATAGAGAGATCCTTGATGGGTCCCAGCCTTACACATCAGCATAGCTCTTCATGATTTTTATTAGCTGTTATTATGACATGTTTTTTTAAGACTTTCTTCACCCTGATATTTGGGAGTACTTTACAGGATTTAAATCTGGAACAAAATGACAAGTGACATTTTCCTTACAACTGGGATAATATACTGAACTGTACATTGCAGCAAGTGAACTGACTTCCTGAAAGGATCACAGGACTGGAAATAACATCCAGTAATCTAAATGCCAGGGGATGCAAAATAGAAAACCTGAACATAGCTCATGGCTTATCTCATTTTCCAAAAGTGGTGACACATGCACATATTTCCAGCAGGAGTAAATTCCACAAGTGTGAACCTATCACTATGAATATTCACTGATCCTGACAATGCTGCCCTTGGGACAGACAACTTATCATAGGTATTAGCACTGTACAGAGATTAAAAAGCAGTTTATCAGGCAACCTAAACCCATTTAGATTTCTTCAGCACCTCACATTTCACCTGGAAGTTAGTTGGCAGCACTAACAAAGTATAGCTGCAATCTCTGTTGGACATAGCTACCCTGCTCATGAGGCATAAAACACCATTCTCTGTCAGCTGTAGTTTCCAAGTGGAGTTCTCTTTAAGGGTAGTCTAAGGAAGAATACATTGAAATAATTTAGCCTTGAGCTGACAGCAGCATAGTTAGCTTCCGTGGAGAAAATGAGAGGAAGTCTAATATATGATAACTCTCTCTAAATGTTATGGCCACCTTCCATGTATGAGGTGCTGCAAAAATATGAGAGTAGAATTACTACATTATGGATATGCACAGACATTTGGAGAGGTTAGATCAAGTTAAAAATTGCCGCCTGATCTAAGATAAGTCACAGTGTGGGGGCGGGGGCTAGTGAGTGCCTTTGTGGGGATCAGGAGAACAAGGTCCATGGAGGGGTGGGGGATCTGGGTGGGTTTGGCAGAATGGTGGGGAGCAAGTAGGGCCCACAGGGATGCTTGGAGGATCAGGGGGGTTGTCAGGGTCTCAGGGTAGTCAGTGGGGCCTAAGAGGGTTTGGCAGGATTGGGGCAAGTGGGGTCTGCAAGGGATGTTGGGAGGATCAGGGGGCTTGAAGTGTCTGCGTGGGGATGGCTGGGATTTTGGAGGGTTTGGCAGGATCAGGGAGCTATACTGAGGTTTGCAGGGGACCTTGGGGGAATGGGAGGAGAGGTATGTATTGAAGAGGCTTTCTGGTCCTGACCCCCCCAGACTCCTCCAGCCCCCTACCCAATTCTGCTGAACTACCCCCTCCCACCCCCCCATTCTGCAGACTGCTCTTGGGTAATTGAAATAAGTCAGGTGTAGAGGGGTGGGTGGATCATAGGAGGCTGGTGGCTCCATGTATCAGGTTTGGTGGGACTGGGGGAGCTATCTCCCTCCAGACAAGGGCCATTTTTAGCCCCTGATTCCCCCCTACCCCTAGATGAATAACTCCCTCCCCAGGTGAATAAGCCCTCTCATCCCACATGCCTCCTTCACCTGTTCCCCACTTACTTCACTGGCTCCCAGCACCAGCAAACACTGGTAGAACCTGCACTGGGAGTCAATTTGCAAGATGTGGGGTTTGGCACGCTTTGGGTAGGGGGTGGCTGGTGCACAGGAGGGAATGTTGTCTGTCTGGGGGTGGGCCAAAGGGCTAGGAAGTTAGTCTGGAGCTGGGTAGGGGTAGGAAAAGTGCAGCCCCAGGGCTGGGTCTGCACTGGGAAATGTACAGAAGTTCAGTTAGATTTCTTTTTGCTCCAGTCAAAGTTACACTGCTTCTGAGGTAGGGTTAATTAGATCAGGTCAGCCATTTTTAGACTAGTTTAACCTTCCTGAACGTATGCACATTTTATGCTTAAATTGACCTAACTAGGGATCCAATTGTAAGGTCTGCAGCTAGGCAAATTAAGTTAAATCAGATGGCATTTTTAATGTCATCTAAGCTCACCAAATGTCTGTACCTAGCCTGAAAGGATATTCTGACTTCAATATTGCATTTTATTTTGTTTTGCTTTTAAAGTTAGTAGGCTAATCATTTGAATTTCATTACATTCACGTGTACCAGATTTAAATTGGAAATGTGCAACAATCATAGTTTCACTTCGCCAAGAAGCCTGATACATGTCTTTTCATAACAAGAATTGACATATTTCTGATATACTGTAAATATTTTGAGTAAGGATGAATACATTCCACATTTCTAGAGTAAGAAATAACAATTTCAAATGATTACTAGATATCATTGTGCAACCCTATTATTTAAAGATTTAGCTTCATTTAGAATTATTGCACCACTTACCTTCTCTTTGCTAATAAACAGTGAATAAAAGAAATAATGAAATTCTATGTAAAACCTAGTGAAAGTTCAATCTACTAAAGATGAAAAAGCAGTTAGCACTCTCAATCATAACTGCATAAACCTGAAAAAACATCAGAGATGCTTATAATTTATACTCTGAAGAGGCAAAAACATTGAACACCTATTAAAATTATTTAATTATTCATGCACTCTCCTAGTTGACTTGTCATTAGAAACAACAGCAATGCCTCTATCTACAACAGCAGTCAACGATTATTTTTTGCTATTCTATACAATACCTCAAAACCGAAAACCCCAAATGGTAGTCCTCATATAGTTTGGAGTTATAGCACGTGATGTCTTTGATTTGGAGGTCATTAAGGACACTGGTGCCAATAACTGTTGAGCGGAAAAGTGCATTATGTAGGACACTTTTTGAATGTCAATAGGTTTCATTTGTAATGTTACCATGTTTTTATGGAATGATTTTCTGTGAAAGCTTTATGCACTGAACTTAAAATGTACAGTGTATCTGTACTGAAAGACACTGAAGCAGTACATTATTTGTGTTTTCATTAGTGTTATTAGTTGATGTAGTATAAGCTCAAAATGGTTTGATGTCCACCATGAATGACAATAGTACAAGACTCATCCAAGGTAGTTTCTCTTAAGATATAATTGTATGTAGGGGAGGTTGTTGCAAGATGACAGAACTTGAAAAATGAAGTATGTTAACAAGAAAATTCAATTTAATTCTAAACAAAAAGACAAAAAGGAAGCAGAATTTATTTGACCTAATTAATTTAATATGATTGTATCGTTATAGGATGACACTAGCATTTAAGTCATAAGTTTGAATTGGTGATACACACACTATTTTTCTACTTCCTTGCATGATGCTTTGGAATGCTTTCAGTAGTATACACCAATAGCTAGATCATACTTTAGGGTGAGTTGTAGAGTGAAGAAACTGCTCCTCATAGAATTTTTTCTTCTAAGCCTCTTAGGATCTTAACTATCAGCTAATTACAGCTAATTATTCTCAGTATAACTATCAGGGAAAAAAAGATCACATTCAGAATAGTCTTTGTCCAATTTATTTTTAGGAAATAAACTTCAATTTTCTTTAATAATTGCTTATTATAGAGAACAGCTGATTCTGCCATAAGAAGACAAATGCAGCCACAATGGCTCAGAGCAGCGCTATATCTAGTCCAGTATCTTTTTCTTTGAGTGTGCCAGATAGGGCAAGAGAGGATACCAAAAACAAAAAAAAAGATATTGTAAAATTGAGGGGAAAAAACTTGTCTGTAAGGAAGGGTTCTTCTGACCATTAAGTAATCAATGATTTCATTCTACCTAGAAGGAAATACTTGGTATGATTTTTATCTCTTTGAATGTGCATATATACTCTCATTACCCACATAAAGGCCTATTCCTTTGTTGAATCTCACCTAAGCCAGTAACAAGCTTGTGATGAATTTCATCCATTATGTCCCTAAAAAAACCCTTAACTGGCAGTTTGTACATTTCTTTCCCACCTTAGATGTACGAGTTCAAGCTTTTCTTCTGCAGTGCATGTGATAATGACATCAAGATTAACAGCAGCATAAGCAGAATTTTTTTTTATCTTTAGATAATCTCTCTCCACTGTAGTTTTTAAAACTGCATTTTTTTAAACCACCCTGAATGAACAATTAATTATTTATACAAATGGAATAGTGCTAACAGGAAAGACTGAAAAAGACCTAGCCCATAACAGTCAAGAGCTTAATTAAGACACTCCCCTAGGATGTGGGAGACCTATGTTTGATTCTCTGGTCTGAATCAAGAAGAGCAGAGGTTCAACCCTGGTTTTCCTATTTTCCAGATAATATTTGAGGAGGGGAAGGGGGAGGTGGCAGAATGGGAAAAAATCAATATTTTTTTCTCATTTTAACCAGAAAATCCATTCTAGAGCTGAGAAAAGATTTTTGAGCAAAAGCTTTGTCAAAGCTGGAACAGCCTTGAAGAGTTTCTTTTTTGACACAGTGTGTGGATCTAACTGTTTTATTGGAAAAATCTCGGTCAGCTCAAGGTATGGTCAGTGAAAAACACAAGTCTCACAATTTGGAACAAACAAGATGAACTATACATACATATTAACATCTAGACAGCTATAGTCTACTGCATTTTGTGCTAATAAGCTAAAAGGATGTAATCTAGATTTTTAGTGATATTCAGAGCTATATTTAAGGCTCTACTGGTGCTTAGACACCACAGGTTAGTTATTCAGTAATAGCATAGGTAGAATGGACCAGATTAGAGAAACAATGCCTTTCATTTTAAGATCTCAAAGCACTTCATTGGTGAAATCCAGTCTCACTCCAAAAAATTTAATGGTTTTGGCTTTTCCTTTCTTTACCTGGTTGTTACCAACTAGTCCATACCCTAAGTATGTATATAATGTGCCCCCCATCCTTTTTTCATGTACCTTTTTTCATGCACCCTATTATATTAATAGATTGAAGTGTAGCAGAAGAAATTAGCTGCTTAGTTCAGAGTCCTCCAGAATTACAAATAGCTGGCCATTTTTTATTGTGCTCATCCCTACCATGGCTTCATTGAAGGTTTTCATCCAGCTGAACAGGAATGGTCTTTAATCACTGCAGTGAAGATAGTGGATTCAATTTTGCCATCTGTGGATTTGTATCATCACTCTGCTGACTGTTTTTCTTTTCTGACAGGCTTCAGTCACTTCATTTTCTCACATTTCTGGCTCAATAGTTCAGTATGAAGCTGAGCATGATGTAGCTGAAGGAACTCTTCAAGGTTTTTGTTATAAATTTCTTACACTTACACTCAGCAGAATTCATCTTTACAAGCAGCATTTTTCTCACTTTACTGAAATCATACTACACACATGCATGCACACAAACAAACCCTTTAGATTTCCCTTTTGATAATTCAAGGTAACTATATTTAAAAGCAACCAGTACACAACCAGTTAAGCTGGTTTTATATTGGAAAAATAGTTGTATTCATAAAATTTAAGATAGGTCCCTTTAAGAAAATGATAATTCAGCCCTATTGTTCAAGTCCCAGTAGCACACCATTAAAAATAAAATGTTTCAATGTCACAATTGAGTCACACAGGTATTTTTTATTTATCATAACAGGAAAAGAATTTGACGTTTAGGTTATTCGGCCTTCCTCTGGGGTTACCCTAAAGTGCTTGGAGCAACGACCAAAATATAATGTATTGTTTTTGATAAATCAAAGGTATGTTTGGGTTTCATATGGCAGCAAAGCATGGTATTTTTAACTACTGAGCAATGAAGATTTGTAGGTTTCTTGTCCTATCACATGCTAGTATAGATTTATTAATAGCAGTACAATTCAGCAAAACACTTCTTAGAGGGAAAGACTTATCAAATAGTATATTGCATGATGTATACCTTCTACAATACGTTGTTCCTGATATATGAAAAATACGATCTTATAGTGTTGCAATGTAGAATCATAGAAAAGTAAGGCTGGAAGGGACCTTAGGAGATCATCTAGTCCAATTCCTTGCTCAAGGGAGAATCATCCATACCTATATTATCTTAGATAGGGGTGTGCAAAGCAAGCCCTATTAGATTTGGATTTGGATTCGCCCCGAATCAGGGACAGTGATTTGATTTGTTGATTCAGATCACTGTCCCTGATTTAATTCGGCCAAATCTGAATCTGAAGATTCAATGCTGATTCAGAGAATCAGCAATTTGGACATAGACACAGCTTTAAAAGTTTCTTCTACATACCTCGAGAAACCAGTGCGGCTTGTGAACACTGTGATGCTGGGGCACATGGAGCATCCCACAGAAGTGTGGAGGGGCCCTCCACATGCTTGGCAGCGAACCTGGAAGTGGACCAGAAGCAGTCTGGTCCACTTCCAGGTCTGCTGCTGAGCATGCTAGGGAGCCCCCCATGCTTCTGTGGGATGCTCCATGTGCCCCAGCATGGCAGCACTCATGAACTGCCTGCTACCTAGAGGTATGTAGAAAAAACATTTAAAGCTGTGTCTGTGCCTGAATTGCTAAATCTTTCTGAATCTCTACAAACCAATTTGGAGGGTTCCGATTCTATTCGGAGAGATTCAAGGGTCCTCTAATTTGATTTGGATTTGGATATTTGGCCACTGAATCAGGCCAAATCTATGCCAAATCAAATCATGGACGGAAGCTTCGCACAGCCCTAATCTTAGACAAATATTTGTCCAACATGTTCTGCACACACACAGTCCTGTCACAAATCTACAAGATATGTTGCCCCAGAACATGAAGAGCCTCTGTATCCTGCTACAGGTAAAACAGACGAACAAAGACACTGTTCAAATTCTACCAATGCAATGAGTAGTTTCTTAAAATACACACAAGGTGCATGTGCAGATGAGCGTGGCTGTGTGGTATGTGGTGCCGCAAACATGTCTGCAGTGCCACATACTGCAAAGTCAACTGTTCTCTGTGCTGCCAAGGCAAACTGCCTGGGTGTGAGTTGCTCCTTTTTTTTCCCCATGGTTTTTTTGATGCCCCTGAGGCCAAAGTGTGCATGGCATGGGCATTCCTCAGGGACAAACAGCTATGGCGCAAGGTGCTCCATTGCTACTTGTCCCAGAGAATGAAACATCTGTACTCATCTGGATGTGGCCAAGGGGTGCATCCAGATGAGTGCATACATGCATTTCCCCAGGGACAAAAAGTAGCAGCATATAATTGCTCTGCTGCTACTCGTCCCCATGGAATGCTTGTGCATATGCACCTTGGCAATTTGTGCCAGGGGGAGGGGAAGGGGGAGGTGGGGAAGGTTCCTATCAGCCTTACCTGGGGTCCTGGTGGCTTCCTGGGGCTCCAGAAGCAGTGATCTGATGTGCAGAGCCTGGACAGCAGCCAGAGCATGATTCTGGCTGTCCGGGCTCTGGTTTCAGGCAGCACACACTGCCATGTGAGCCACCCTGCTTTTTTCAGGGGGCATCTTTTTTTGACTCTGGGATCTCAAATTAGTATACTTGCATATGTGGCATGTGTGGTTAGCAGAATCGCAGATGGGTCTGTGACACTACATATTGCTTGTGTGTGCTCATCTGAATGCCCAAGATATCCAAGGAAGAGGAGTATTTGCCCTGCTACCGAGGAAGGCAAAAGCCTTCGTGCAGTCTATGTCAACCTGACTGTGGGGTAAAATACCTTCTAAATTTGGCAGTTGGTCTTACCCTGACTGTAGGAGCAAAACACTCTAACCTGGAACCTACAGGCTGTTTAGTTCCAGCAGGAGCACTGGCAGACTTCAACCAAAATTCCCAGCCTTAACTGCAGCCAACACACTGAGTAAGGTAAAAACAATCAAAACAAAACTCTAATATCTATAGCAATAGAAGAGGGCCCCATGTGACAATCAGGAAAGCCCAGAAGTTTGTAGAAAACCACTCTGCCCTGCAACCTCAGAGCAGCAAACAACTCCATACATTACACACCCTAGCTAGAGACCCTGAACTCCCATTTCTGTCAGCCTATCTATCCTCTCCATAAAATTATCCAAACTGTTTTAATCTAAGGAAGACCATTTTGTGCCTAATATCTTTCTTAATCATACAGTCAGTTCAATAAAACATATTACCAAATACATTTTATATTTTACATGGTAATGATATTATTTTGGCACTCTTTGGGGAAAACCTGAACAACTCACTGCTTCACTATTTATGCATTGCAAACAGTCTGTTCCATTAGGAAATTTTTTTGATGATGTCATCAGGTTAGTCCTGTGCATACACTTGCAGTGTAACACTTAGCAGAATGTATTGTACACTGTTAAGTTCTTTCACGTGCATTTTGTGGCTCATTCATATACAAACTGACCACTTTGGTCAGAATCTTACTTAGCAGAGGTAATGATGGTAGCCCATACCATGTTAGTCGAGCACTTCATAATTTTTAATATACCCATCCTCAAACCAACCTGCGAGGCAGAACTATTATTGTCTATATTTTCCAAATAGGGAACTGAAGCACACACAGAACTAGGAATACAATCCAACAGGTTTCAAAAACATCTAAACATAGTGGGTTTAGGTGCAAAAGCATCTAGTAAAAGGCATCCAGTTTAATTCTGGCTCTGCAGACAAAATTCATACTAGGCACATAGGCACACTTGGCACACATATTTTGGTTCTCAAAGGTGATCCGACACCTCCAATTTGGCTTCTGCCTAAAACCCATTAGTACACTATTCTGACCACCTACGCACTATTACTGCTACAAGTAATAAGCTCTAAGATGCTTCAGTTTGGTCCTGAGGAGATATCCAATTTGAATCAACAGTGAATGTAATGAATGTGATTCAGAGATGGAATGATGGTGGAAGTGCCCAAGAGCTTGCTAGTCAGAGCACCCAAGGAAGTGAGAGTCTTCGGTTCTCCAAGTTAGGGAGACTTGGACCGTCTACTTCTGTTTCCCAGAAGAGTAGTTTAACCACCAGACTACAAGATAGGCAAAGTGAAGGGGGTCTCCACCTTTCTTGTTGAAGCTGGTCCACTTTGCAGCAGAGTTCAAGAACAAGAGTGCTCTAAGCACTCAGCTATTGTGCAACTGGTATGTACCAGTTCTAGGCTGGATATTCTGAATAACTAGTTACTATAAGCAATAAGAGCCTCTCAGGTGTGGGCTGAAGCATTTGGAAGCTGGTCACCATGTGCAAAGATTGTGCAAAGATGCAAGGGAATGCATATTGATTTCTGAAGAGCCACACGTGGCTCTGGAGCTGCAGATTGGCCACCCCTGCTCTAGACTATCTGCAACTCCATCAAACTTGGTGCTAGTTGCAAATTTGTTAAATGTGCACTGAAATTCAACATCCACATCATTAATAAAGATATTAAGCAATACGTTCCAAAGACAGACCCCTGGAGAACCTCACTTGATACCTACTCCCATCTATATGTTAAGCCACTGGTGACTACTCATTGAGTATGACGATCCAATCAGTTATGTATCCACCTTACAGTGTATGTACAGTATGTATTCACTTTTCATCTACTCTGGAATTCTTTAGCTTGCTAATGAGAATGTCATATGCACTGTGTCAAAAGCCTTGCTAAAATTAAGGTCTCTCACTACCCATAGAGGCTGTCACCTAACATAGATGAAAATCAAGTTGGCAGATCCATACTGACTGTTCCCGATCATCTTGTTCTCCTTTAGATACTTTATAATGGATTCCTTGAGGACCTACTTCAGGATCTTCCCAGGCATCAAGGTCTGACTGGTCTATTGTTGCCCAAATCCTCCTCCTTCCTTTTCTTGAAAATGGACACTACATTTGCCCTTTTCCAGTCGTCTGGAATCTCACCCAACCTCCATGAGTTTTCAAAGAGGACACTTGATGACTCTGAAATTACCTTAGCCACCTCTTCCAGTAAGGTAAAGGCTCCAGTAATATGTGAACATAGAAACCCCTGTTTTACAAGGCCAGCACACTAGCCCTTGAGATATGGAGCTATCCAGTAAATCTGAAGAATTGCAACTCTCAGAAGAGAAAGAAACTTAAGACTCTGAAGCCGCAGCCTGCCACCCTATGGCCAACTTTCCCATTTATTGTACAAGGATTATAGGCACTTAAATCCCATCAAATTGGCTCATTCTCCAAGGCCAAAGAGCCTGGATTTTAGGAAATGGAATGTCTATTGGAGACCCAAGACCACATTAGATTCTTCTCTTAATGGTAAATGGTAAAAAATAATGCTTACTGACTTGTCCCAGCCTACCACCAGAATTACAAAAGTTGTGTTTCATTGATTTATGTATTCTGGCCAGGCTGCCAAGATTGCTGAAATGGTTCTAAACTTTCCACATAGAGAAATTTCAGATAACACTGCTATGCAGGAAGTCACTTGCTCATATGTAATGCTGCTGAGAAGAAACATTTGAAAGAATTTTCAAATTATTTTCAGCAGCAAAATGTCTCCTTTAAGGTTGCACAGAAAACTAACATTTGAAGTGTTTTCCAGTGAAATGTATGGACATGCTGCAAAAAGGAAACGTTTTAGATAGGGGACATGCATGTGGCTCTACCTTGGCTGGAACATTTCAAAATTCCTGCAGTTGCATGCAACTGCATCTTTCCAGTCAGCCAGGAAGAGGCAGAAGGTGTTTCTGTAAAGAGTACTCCCCTGGATCCCTACTTCTGTGATGCTGACTTTCCAGCCCCATGGGAGCAGAGCTATAGAAGGAATTAAGGCTGAAGAGCCCATCATAGTAGCAACTCCCTAGCCCTGTCACTTTCATTTCCAATCCTCTTTCCATCTCTGCTCCCCCTTTCTCCACAGTAGAGAGACAGCGGGGACTGGGGCTGAAGAACCCAACACTGGCAGCCAGGGCTGTCCCTAGTTGGGGGGCAAATTGGGGTGACTGAATAACAAAGAACAAAACCCGACACAATAGTACCTTATTTCAAGAGGTATTATTTTGGAGCACTTTAGCTGTTTTTGAAACATTTAAAAAAATATATACATTTGAACAGCTGGCTCTATGAAATGTTTCAGTTGTTACTTCTGTCCACACCCTAAGTGTATCTTGATAGTAAAGGGTGACAGGTCTAATACTGAGACCTATATTTTGAAACAGGTGAGTAAAATGCAGCAAAAAAAATGAAGGTTTATTTAACACGGCCATTACATCTCTTTTTACTCACATACTAGTTAATTTAAAGTGTATCTGTATCCTATTTTAATGTAATAAACCAGCATAATTACTTGCATGTTTATGGGCAGTATTTAATATGAAAAATAATACTGCAAGTTCATCTTATTTTCTTTCTAAAGACATAATTTAAAGTTTACTTAGTCCTAAAATGAGTATTTTAAGGCTTTGGTTGTGGTGATTATGCCTTCTTTTAAAAGCTTCTTTTTAAAAGTGAATTTAGAAAGAAGAAAATTGTGGATATGTTTTGCATGCTAAGGAAAGCCATGACTAATATCTGAAGGCAGTGTTTGGCATAAAACACTTTCCTTAATATATTTTGGCTCATGTATACTGGTTTTCATAACAAGCACAAATTTTACTTTATTATGGTTTAAAGCAGACTAATTACTTGTAGCCTTTGGAGCAATTCTATTGACACATTTAAACACTTTGTATAAAAAGTTTACTGCTTTGGCTTTGGCTTTAATGGTATGAAAAATGTATGGTTTATTATCATTCAGAGAATTTCAGTTACTTTCTTCCTTATTTTTTTCCCAAACAACCTTGACAAAAATTAGATTTGGGCTAGTTAATGGCAATGTCCTTCTAGTTATAACTAGAAATCTATCCATAGTTATTCCATGTGGTGTTATTCAACTCAGCTTTTACAAAATAATACTTTTTTATCATATATGTTACAGATTAAATTAAGGATGTTGCATACTTATAGTTTTAAGGATCCCATCAAAAGTGCATAGACCTGAACCATTAGTTTAAACTACTTTGGGTTATTTCCTGGGGAGAATATTCTCTGGCGTTTCCTCTGTTGTAGACATTTTAACCTAATCTGCATTTATATAGTTCCTGGAGTGGCAGCAAGTAGATTCCAGAAGTCCCGTGGGAAAATTAATCCACAGTAACACAAGTCAGACTTTGGCTTTAAAGGGCTGAAATATGATTTCTTTGTAAACCTTTTTAGAAAAGCCATACTGAAGGGAAATTAAAGAAGTAGTGTATATTACTAGTTTGGAAGTAAAACATGGTTATTTTTCTATTAAAAACTAAAAAAAACAGTCCACCAAAACTTAAAAAATGCTAGAAACAAGGGCTGAAACTGTTTGGTGAAAAAAGAACAATTCGTTACATTTAGAAGAATTATTTATTTTCTGAGGGTGGCTGAAGGGAAACATGAGCAGGCTAGACATTTATTCAAAAAACACCCCAAAATAAGGCAGTTAAAAAGTAAATAATTTATCTTGGTCCAGCTGATGTGATTCGTAGATCCCAGTAATACTGAAGCTTGAAAGGGCTTTCTCCTTTCATTTGGAACAGTATAAGTAGACAATGGCAGGTTTTTATTCTTTTCATTCCACATAGGTTTGTAAATTTGAATCAAGCATACACCTAATACTTAGTTTACTTCTATAGTATACAGTCCGTTGTCTAGGAGACCTAGACAACATTCATTTTTGCCTTCACCACACTAGAAATTAGCCACAGCCAGTATGTTTGATATGCTGAAAGATCACAGATAGACCCCCTGTGACTCTTTTGAGAAAGATGCTGTATAAATGTATTTTGTTGTTACTACACTGAAGAAACTGCTGTTTAAATTCTCCTTTGCTCATAGGTCAGAAGCGGTACATTTAGAGGCATGGTCTTATATCTCAAGTGAGTGAGTAACATGTTGATACTTAAAAAAATATTTTTCCCCTACATTGTAAGCAGGAAACAGATTCTTTCTCTCCAGTTAACATAATTCTGTATTCTGAAACAAAAGACATCCTTTGCATTATAGTCTGTGAATTTTCTCCATGTTTGTATCTGTGTATGTGGGGGTAAAAGGGGTTTGTTTTCATTTTTGTTTTTTGGCAAAAAAAGCTTTCCTCAGAGGCACTGGGTGTTGGCTGCTACCAACGCTGGGGATTTTGACTGAGGTGTGCCAATGCTTCTGTTAGGAGTTAGAGCTATTTGCTAGAGGGTCTTGTGTGTCCAATCAGGGTTAGACTGATCACCATATTCAATGCCAGGAAAGAAAATTATCCCATGGTCAAGTTGCTATGAACTGTGGAGGTTTTTGCCTTCCTCTGCAGAGGGGGAGGCATGGTCCTTTACCTGGGATCTCTTGAGCATATATTAACAACTTTTTACAGAAGCAGGACATGGGCTGCCATAGTCCTGCTGCTTTACCTGTGGCAAGTTCAGATATTGAGTGTGATGAATTGGACATGTTCTCTTACACTGTCTTGTCTCTGCCGGGGGGGCAGAGATTGGGGGCCCCCACACCTGTCTGGCAGGTGCCCATCTTAGGGCTCTGGAGGCACAGGTGAGGGAGCTCCAGGAGGAGGTTAGCAGGCTGAGGGGTATCAGGGAGGCAGAGGATGAAACTGACAGTTATTTCCTTTCCCTGCAGGACCAGGCACCTAAGGAAGAAACAGCCCACGGAATGTCCTCCACAGCAGAGGGGCAGATGGTCACATCCAGGACCCGAGCTGCTCGCAGTGAACAGGTACCAGTTCCTCCAGTCCAACTGGAGAACAGGTACGAGGCCCTGGCGACCCTGCAGGAGAGGGAAGGGGAGGAGGAAACCCTTGGGCAGGAAGAAACACCACATTCTTCATGCTCCAAACAGGTCAAGAGATCCAAGTGGACCCAGAGGAGGAGGTGATGCATGCTCGGAGGCGACTCCATCCTGAGAGGTACGGAACGGCCCAGCTGTTGCCAGGACCCCTCAACATGAGAGGTATATGCCTGTCTGGAGCAAAAATTTGGGATGTGATGGAGGTAATTCAGGCCAGGATCAAGCCTACTGATTACTACCCCCTGGTCCTAGTCCATGTGGGTACTAATGATGTGGCCAGGAGAACCCCCGATCACCTGATGGCAGACTACAGTGCTTTGGACAGCTTGCTGAGGGAGTTCAGTGCACAGGTGGTATTCTTTTCCATTCAACCAGTGAACGGACACAGAAGACAGAATGAGAACAGCATCTGAGAGACCAACTGGTGGCTTCAGCAGTGGTGTCTCAAGGCAGGCTTCAGCTTCTTGGACAACGACCTGCACATTACAATGAGGGACACGCTCAGTTGGGATGGGCTTCACTTGTCCCCCAAAGGTAAGTGTGTGTTTTCTTCTAGGTTGGCAGATCTCCTCCGACAGGCTTTAAACTAGGCTTGTCGGGGAGAGGGGAAAATGAGGGTGAGGAAAGCTGTGGACCACCAAACCATGTGGCACCCACAAGGACAGCCCAGCCTGAAGAAAGAGAACATTGGGAACCTGCAAGCCATGAGGCAGCCAGCACTATGGCACAGGTAAGAAATGAGAAGGTAAGAAATAAGGGGCCCCTTGGGACTCGGAGCAGTGGGATAGCAAAGGCACCAGTCACAGGGATCAAGTGCCTATATACTAATGCTAGGAGCATGGGAAACAAGCAGGATGAACTAGCACTCCTGCTTGCACAAAACACCTATGACTTAGTAGGGCTAACGGATACATCAACCCTCATCAAGACGGAATTCAAGGATAAGGAAGTAGAAGGATTGTAGGTTAGGCTACTTGGGGGGCAAGGAGAAAGAAATTTGGTGGTACGGGTCTGCTACAGACCCTCACATCAAGGGGACGAAATAGATTCGGGGCTCCTGAGGCAGCTCTCAGAAACCATAAAAGCTAAAGAGGTGGTAGTCATGGGGGGCCTAAACTACCCGGACCTCTGCTGGGAAACACAAACAGCAAAGTCCCACCGCTCACGCAGGTTTCTAACCTGTGTACAGAACCTTCACCTGACACAGGAGGTACACGGTCCCACTAGGGGGAATGCCATACTGGATCTGGTATTGGCAATGGGGGATGACATGGTAGGGGACCTACAGATTGGTAGC